>JANIJG010024686.1:0-14933 GCA_024611175.1 Megaceryle torquata
GCGGGGGGGGGGGGGAAAAAAGGGGGGCCGGGGGGGGGGGGGGGGGTGGGGGGGGGTGGGAAAGGCGCGCCTACGGGGCCGACGGGCGCGAGCGGACGGACGGACGGACGGACACTGCGCTGCAGGATGCCCGCAGCTCACGCGGCGAGGGGCTGAGGCGGGCGGGGTCCGTGAGGTCGCGAAGAGGAGGACGGCTGGAGCGGCGCGCGGGGAGGGGTCTTGCGCCCGCTCGGCGCGCGGCTGAGGATGGCGCCGGTGAGCGAGCAGCTGCCGCCGCAGGGCGCGGGGGACCCCGCCGCCGCCCCCCTGACCGGCCCGCCGGCAGCGGCGGCGGCGGCGGCAGAGCCGCGGCGGGAGAACGGCGGCGAGTGGCGCCCCGGGAGCGTCAGTCCGGCCGTGCCGAGCGACGAAAGCGGGCCCCAGCTCCGGGCGGCGACGGAGCCCCCCGAGGGCGGCTGGGGCTGGGTGGTGATGCTGGCCGCCATGTGGTGCAACGGCGCCGTCTTCGGCATCCAGAACTCCTGCGGCGTCCTCTTCGTCTCTATGCTCCAGCTCTTCGGCGGCGGCGAGGACAAGCAGCTGGCGTTTAAAATAGGTGAGGGGTGGCGAGGCGAGGGAAAGGGTGAGGGTGGCTTCCAGTCCTCTCCGCCGCGGGCCTTCCCCCCCAGCCGCAGCGGAGGCGGTATCCTGGCCGGTAGGTCTCCCAGCAGGCGCTCCGGCTGTCAGTGGCCGAGCCCCGCAGGGCTGGCCCGTGGCGTGGCCGGGGCGCGACTGCTGCCCGGCCCGGCTTTCTGTCTGCTGGCAACCGGACCCCTCAGAGCAGGTGGGAGGCCCCGGCCGGAGCCTGCACCGCCGTGAACACGTGGGGCTGTGCTGAAGGACTCGGAAATACTCGTTTCATTGAGGCGAAGAGAAGCTCCTCTCTCCTTCTTGCGAGGGTTTGCGCTCCCAGCAGTGCCCCAGGGCAGCAAGCTCCTGGGACATCTTGGGAGAAGCTGCAGAGAGAGAAGCAGGTGTACTCTGACTCCTGACACTTCAGTATTTTTAGGCATCTGTCATCGTGCGTTACAGGGAAAAAAGATGCACGTTCTTGGTCCCAGAAAGTCCTAGTCCCACGCCCCTGTTAACCTACTGATGAGTCTATATGGTTAATTAACAGTGGAGTATAGTGGCACTTAAAACATGTCAAGAGTAGGCTTGTTACCAAAACCAGCACTTCGATTTGTAGATCTGCTGTCATATAAAAATTAGTATTTAATGTTTTCTAAATTTTATGTATTTTTTTACTCCTTGCACAGCACCGTGCAGATAATCTGAACCGAGGAAGTGAGTGGCAGTTCAGTTTTAGCTGTAGAATTCTTATACACTTGGAAACTATCCTAATTTGTGTTTCAGTTCCTTATTTCTAGACACATGGATTAGTTTCTTGCAAACATTTGAGACTAAGTATTTGATCAGGCACATGAAAGCATCTTTAGTTGGCTAAACGTTAAGGATATTTTGTAATTTGAACTCTTGCTATTTTCTAGCCTTTTAAACAAAATGTGTATAAAAATAATTCTTCAGTGTTGTTTTCATAAATACCTACATAAATCTTAATCTGGAAATTTGTTTTTTTTTTTCCCCCCATAATCTTTATCTAATGTAACATCATAGGGAAGAGGGTGGTTGTTGGTCTGAATTATGAATAAAAACTTTTAATAGAATCCTACACCTCAAAGACCATGTTTTGAAATGAGAGGAATAAAATTCTAGTTTACATAGCTGTGTGTTGCTAAAGAAAACAGCGACTTTTCAGTAAGTGTTGATCTATAAAACCTAGCAAATAATTACCCCGTTTGAAATCACCTCTGCTTTATGAACTACAAGAAAGGAGATGTGCTGATCACTTGCATCCGAGCTAATGTAGCGCTGATAATAGAACTGCTTTGTTTTAGAATACTCTTAGTAGCAGATGGAATAATACATTCTTTCATATCTCCCACATTTTTTTAATATTTTGGTTTGTGAACACAAACAGTTAACGCAGCTTTAGACTACTGTAGTTTAAGCTTTAGCAAACATGTACAGAAAGGATAGTTCTATGAGAAAACAACATTCCCTTGTGATCTTACTTTATCTGTTTTACTTCCAGAAATTTAATTTATTACACTAATAGCAGCTCTGTTTTATATCTTGCCATTAATTTTCATGGGAACTGGATAGAAATGACTTGTCTAATAGCTAAGTTAAGAGTAGCAGCCCTTCAGTGAGGATGGGACCAATTTAAAAGTCATCAGTGCCTGTTCCCACACAGAGGGAGGGATTACTGGGATGCTGAGCCCAGCCTCTTGCTGTTATCAGCAGTATGCCTATAATCCCATAGAATGTGACCTCCCTTTTTCTTGGACTGCAAGTTGTAAAGCAACTTTCTTGTTGCCTTTTTGCTGTAATAAGCAGAAGTAGTGAATTCCTTGACTATCTTATCTTCTGCAGCGTGCTTTGTTCAGTAGAGTAGAGCTGTACTTTATGTGTATGTTCAAAGTACCTCAGAATAGTGTTTTGGTTTACTTTTTTAAGATCATGTGTATATATATGACAAGTAGTAAGTAAATTAAGGCATGCTAACTTAATTAATCTCATTGTTCTCTTGGAAATGAGTTGTAAAATGGGTAGTAAGGATTGTATTCTGGCTCACGGGGTGGGCTTTAGCCATTGTTTCAAGATGCTTCAGTAGTAAGGTTCCAAATAGAAACAAACAAACAAAATCTTTCTAGTTTGTTGTAGCTGATACCACAATTTGCAGATGTAAAAAGAATATTTTAGAGTTTTAGCTCTATTTTATCAATTCTGTAACTCTGAGCAAGGATAAAACTCTATGGCAGAATGCCCTAAATAAGCTGTGGTCTTTAAGCTTTCTGCCTCTTCAGTCTAAAATGAATGATCAGTCCTTTCTTTTGGAACAAAACACAGCTTTGATAGTTGCAAGTTCATTATATGATGACCAGGAACAGCGTTACTGTGTACAAGGTAAAGCTGCTCTTTCTGTGTAAAGCTGCTCTTTTGCAGAAAAAAACCCAAACCAAACAACCAACCCACCCAAAACAACCCCACTTTTCTTAACTGTAACACTAGCAAGGGATTCTTCTAATTAGAGAAGTCCTAGTTTGAGCTCACTGTATTGCACTGAATGCTTAAGTGCCAAAGAATTCAAGAAGAAAAGATAATGTTAGCATTCATTAAAAAATTATGCTCTGTGGATGTTGAGATGGGCAGTATCTTTGGAGGCTTTTGCTTGTGCTGTCTCTGGTATTAGCACTTCAGGGCCCCCTGTTGTCCTTGGACTGACTGTTGTGAGCCTGTCTTGTTTATTTTCTATACCCAGGCATGTACTGTACAGACATCTCTTAAGAAGCTACTTAGTTTGCTCTAGACTGGAGTCTGGACTGTAACTAAGCAGGATACAGAATGAGCAGTGGAACAACAAGGACACTGGTGTAAAACAAACCAATTTGGTTTGCCCGTGGAGGCAAGAAGATGGGAAGTACTGAGCGTTCCTGGGTCACACAGCTGGGGCTTACTTGGACAGTAGCCTGATTTGTGTTATAATTAAACATGCTGGGTTTGGAATAATCTCAATGAGTTACGTAGGTGAGACTGAAAGCTTACTTGGTTTGCTACACATTAAGTGCATACTATAGTAGATTCAAAGTGGTTTTGAACTAGTTGATGCCATCAGCTGCCATATAATGTTTGGTTTTGAGAGGAAAGGAGGTGTGGCAATGGTGCTTCACTTAAAGATGCTATTAACCTCAAAGCAAATGAGATTGAAAACAAGAACCTGAACTGTGGTGTGTATTCTGGACGTGTGTCAGTGGTATGTGTCATGGTGTAGAGTAACAACCTTCTCAGAAACTTGATGCAGTGTTACTACATAATGTGTTTTTCAGATCTTGAGTGTACAGGATACACAATGACTTTTGGGTTCTCCTTCAATTCATTTGGGAAAATACTGCCTGTAGCCCCTTGAGTTCATTAGTTTAAGCCGTTATGTGTGTGACAAAACTACAGGTGTGTATTTTAAAGAAAGCCTTTGTGGCTTTGGCACATAAAAGCTGATTTGAAATTGTCCTTTGTTCTTTCATACCTTCAAGTAATTTTCTACCCTGAAATACTTATGTAGCTTAGGCTCTTCAGGACCCAACATCTCATTCCAAACTTGAAAGAAGGTAGAACTCTCAATTTATAATTTCTAACACTAGTGGGTGGAGGCAGTGATCTAGAAAATTAGATCAACACTAGGAAATTTTCTGGAAGCTTAAATAAAATGTGCAAGCTTGAGATGTATTTTCTAATCCTATCAGAGTAACCCAATTTTTTATGAACCAAAGCATGGAGCATTAACAGCTTTTTACACCTCTGTACATATCAAAGTCTTTTGTTCATAGTGCAGCAATTTAATGAACGTACAGTTTCATGCAGTGAAATCACTGACCCTTGAAGTTCCATCAGGGGGATGGCAACAGAATTGGGTGGCTTACTGGAAAGGCTGGAGTAGAACTGCACAAACTCGGTACGGACACTGTTCCTCTTTGTATGCAGTCATAAGTTTAGTTAGCATCACCCAACTAGTGTTCTAGATTTTCGTTGCTTTTTCTAATACTAGGCAAAGAAAATAGCATGTTTCATGCAATTCATGCTACCTCATGTTAGAGTTTTACTTTTGTACACGTGGTATAATGCATTTAATGTGATATTAATGTACATAATATGATAGAGGTTCAGTCTCTACGTCAAGTTCTGGGACAACTGCATGCTTCATTGTTTTGTCTATCTGAACATAAATTGTATTGGGAAAATACAGATAGGGACAGGCACGTATCCTACAAAGTGCTTGTTCTTTGGGATACTGTCATGACTGCCTCCGAGCAACTGAGATTTCTTTGCTGTTCTATGAGGTATCCCACTTTCCAGTCTTCTAGGTGCATGTTTTCCTGATCAGGGTAGGTAAGCATAGTGCTACAAGCAGTAAACATAAAAGCCAGGTGAAAAATTGTATCCTGTCTTTAGGACTGCCTGCAAGTGGAGTTTCAAACAAGAATACTTAACGTGAGACCATTCCTGTAGGCTTCAAATTAAGGATCAGAATGAAAAAGTTACAGACTTACTTTCAAGATGAAAATTTGCTGCCAGTTTTGCTTGAAATTTTATATTGCCTTCTGAAAGTGATAATAAATCTTAGCATTTCTCAACAGCTTTTTGTTGATAAGTAGTGTGGATTCTGTGGAAACTTTGAGTGCTAGCTCTTTGGATAGGAACTCGGCCTGAGAGATGGCTTGTCAGTGTTTACTGTGCAGAACGTGTTGGAATTACAGACAGTATCTGTAGAGTGGAAAGGTTTTTATTGTTTGTATCAAGATATTGCTTTAAAATAAAAGTTAGAGCTCTGCTTTTCTTGAGCTTTTTCAGAGCTTTATAAAGGATTGCATGAACTGTTCTGTAATTCTTCTTCAACATACTTATTTCTATTTTTCTGAGAGAGAACAATTTCTGTGACTGAGATACCACAGCTCAAAAATTGCTTAAAAATTGGTCACCGCTTTTCTTGTGCGTTAAACTAAAATCTGAAGTAGAGGAAGCAGAATGGACTTCAACAGGTAATTAAAGAATGGTCATATTTAGCCTCAGAAATGACTAAACAGTAATGTGGACAAGGGGACTACCAGCTTGCAAATCTCTGCCTGGTGTAATTGTAGCTGATTAGTAGATTTATTGGATCTTCTCAGAAATAAATAATGCTTTTTCCTTTTAAGACGTTAAATGCTAGATGTTGTCCACGCAGTTTTTTAGCACTGTTTCCTGCTTTATAAAGCAATGATGTTTCTGATCAAATACATATTAAATATATTAAGAATCAATCCTGATAGTATTTCCCATTCTGGATCTTAAGATGAATCTTTGACTTTTGCTCTGCACCCTGCTTAATAGTTAAGTAATACGTTAGTTTTATACATATATGTATAATATATATGTTTTTAATTTATATATATATTTGTACATATATGGCCTATATGACAAAAGCCCATAAACTCCTCAAGTAGAGGAGGGGGAGGTGTTGCTGTCCAACAATGAATGTATCTTTTATATACCTTACCTGTTTCCTAACAAGCTATTGGCTCTTACTACCTACTCATGATGTTTAGCAAAGGCAGTGCATCTGCTCTGTAAGGCAGGGCTCTGTCAGTTTGTAAACTCAATATTTTCTTAACTTTAAATCTCTGGATAAAAGAATCATAAGGGCCATAAACTAACTGTTTTGTTTTCAGGCTCTTCATGCCATTACTATCAGAACTAACCCCTATCTTTATGCAAAACTCACAACTTGAGTCTGCCATCAATTAACTGTAAGGTAATTTTGCCACTGAGTAGTAAGTGCCTGTAGTGGCCAACCTTTTAGTGGAGTGTTGAGTGTGGTTTTGTGTAGCACAAAGACATTGAATGGAATTAAAGGTTTGTGATTGGAGGAGTGTGTGGATGTTTAGTGGGAATCTAAGAGGTGGTTAGAGAAAGGCTTAGGAGCATTTACAGAAAGATGCCTCAAATAAGGGGAGTTTGGGACTAGTATAAATGCAGAGGAAGGAAGAAAGAACTCCCACCGCTTGTTAGGGCTGGTGAAGAAGAGATCAAAGGTAAAAATCAAGCTGCTTATTTTAAAGGTAGGACACGTCTTGTTAAGCCACCCTCTAGTGAGAATGCTGCATCCACACAATTGGCTTGATTATATAAGCTCTTACCTTCCAAACTGACTTGTGCTGCTTCTGATTACAGGTGTGCTTTGCTGTTGGCATTGCCACTTGTTTTAGCAGCTATTGTTCGTCTCTAGCTACTCACCATATTTTCATGAAGTCATTTGATAATTGTAAAACCTTTTTCTTCATACAATTGGCTCAGCTTAGACAGGCACAGGTCCTTTGAATTCTGTAAGAAATTAATTTCAGTTTTCAGGACAAATGTTTTGTAATAGAAAACAGTACTATAGGATTTTACACCTAGTCTGTTCATATGCTTGTCTTCAATATAAGGAGTATCAGTTTGAGGGATTATAGTTGCATTTTTGCCCTCAGATATTTCTGGCATGTGCTAAAATCATAAATAGGTAAACTATATATAGTTGTTCCCCTCCTTGCCTTTCTTTTCCATGTTTTTATCTGGGTCAAAATGAAACTGTTGAAGCAAATGTGATGGTTGGAAGGTTTTATTGTGTTCTGGAAGGCCTCATATGTACTGAGGTGCAATGCAGCCTTCCTAAATAGCACTGCTGTCAATCATTCAGTGATGCTTGGCATCACTCTGGACGAGTAATACGCATTTTGCTTTTATTGGTCTGTTAGTAGGTTGTGGGGGGTTTTTTTGTTTGTTTTTTTGTTATTTGGGGGGGGGGGGGGGTGGTTGGTTTGTTGGTTGTTTTTTCTTTGCCTTGCTTGTGTGTTTTGCTGTACTGGAATGTTGGGTGACGCAGGCTTTCTCAGCTGTGATGCAAAATGTTACACCAGGGGAGAGCTGGCAAGGTATGGGATTCTGCTTGCAGTTGATAATAGGTGGAGATCTAGTCAGTACATTCAGTGGAATCTGAAGAGTTACTCAGCTGGCCAGATGCAGGCTACAGCTTTGGGGTGGGCCAAAACTCTGCAGTTTACCCTACTGTGCTGACTAGATCTCCACTCACGAGTGGGAGCTTTGACAACTCATTCACACAGACATCTACACTTCAGTGCTTTAACATGGAAATCAAATCCAGTAGCAGGTGTTCTGTATTGACGCTGAGCATTTCATTTTTGTTGGGTAAGCACAGCAAAAAATAGTTCCATACACGTGAGTATGTGCTGCATTTGTGCTGTTTTCACTCTAACAGTATCTGCATGCACACCAGCATCTGCTAGTTAGGGATCATGTTTACAAACCCAGTTAGTTGGATCTTTAGGGGGTTTATTGTCAAAGTTACCTTCTGAAGGTTTATCAGAACCTAATAAGATTGCTACAGGAAAACAATGAACTATTTGATGCTCTGATGTTTTATGTAGTTACTAATTTAGCTGTATTTGCTGAACTGTCTTCCACGTGATGTTGGATGAGCTTCAATCTAATTGCTCTAGAATTTGATTTGTGTGCATATGTAAAACAGGTTGATGTCAAGTTTGTGGTCAGTGCTTTTATATGATTCTGTTCCTCAGAAATAAAGGCAAATTCATCTTGTAGTTGGAATGCTTTATTTATATTCCTTTTATATAGCTCCTAGCAGTGAGATTGAGATTGGAAAGGGCTGAAAATAATGCAACACCTACAAGTGTGAGACAGTTATAGGCAGCTTTGCCAGACATGATTATGGCCAGTGGTTTGGTGTGTGAAGTTAAGCTACACGGAAGAAAAAAAAATATAAATGCGAATACATCGAGGAGGTAGAAGGAATTTACCAGCTAACATTGGTAGACTTCTAAACTGTGTTTTCAGAGGCAAGCTACAGCTGCTCAGTGTGATCTTTGCCTCTAACCTTTGTGTTCCAGTTTTGATCTTGGCAGGATTACAGAGCCCCTGGCATACATCGAGGCCAGACAGTGCCAGCCAGTTATGTCCTGCCCCTGGGAGAGGGAATTCATGCTGAGCCCCACATTTAGTCAGAGCTGGAAACTGAAAATTGCTTCCTCTCCAAAGCAGTGTGTTGCTCCTCTGAAAGTTGTCATGGCAGGGCATAATGCTTTGCCAAAGTATCTGGGAGATGCCAGTTGGTACCTGCCAGTCAGCTTTTTTTTTTTTTTTTTTTTTTTAATTTTAAAGTGTTGGCTGGGCTAATATTCTATTTGAGACTTTTGGTCATGATTGGTTTTAATTATATCTCATGAAGATGACCAAATACTTGCAAATGAAGTTCAGAAGTTTTTTTGTGGGAGTATTTTGTTTGTTTGTTTGGGTTTTGTTTGTTTTGTTTTTGTTTGTTTGTTAGGAGGAAACTGTTAAGTAAATTAGCTGACTAGAATTCAAGTGGAAGCATTCTGATAATGATTTCTTACTCTAAGGAAAACACTTAAGACATTGTAGGAAATAAAGCTTGAAAGTATTCAGCTATAACATAGAATTTGTAGATACTTTTGTGTGATGTTGGTTTTACAGGTTAGATGGAACAACAATTGAAACTTAATCTGAAAGCCTGTGTATTATGTATATTGATCTCTGGATGTAAAAAGTCCTGATTATGATCACATTGGTACTTACTTTTACATATGCTGAATATATATATATTTTGGGTTTATCACTTAACTTGAGTATTCTACTTCCCCCCGCCCCCCAGTGCTTTCAGTTTCTCTGAAAATAGACCAGTTGCTGTGAAAATAGACTGTTGGAATAGCATTCTGCCTGGTTTGGGCTTAAACAGGTGTATGCAACCAGTGGCACTCCCAAGGTTCTGCATGCAAATAAAGGGCCACTTCTGTTTTTTCTTAACGTTTATTGTCTGCTGTGGGCAGCATCTGAAGAGGTCAGTGCTGCTCTATAAGAAAATGGCTCGAAGAGTATCTTGGTTTTTTTTCTTTCTGAAATGGGTTCCCTCTTCCTCTTAAGAATGTTATTTAGACACTTTGTCTCAAGATTTTTTTTTCTTGTTGATCTTCAGCAGGAAGATGTAAGGTCTACACTGATACATGTACGTTAGTGATACAGATTGCCGGTATGAAGCACCGGTGTATACAGTTTCTGTAGCTGAGTTGTTTGCAACCGTTTGCTTTTGAGTTGTCAAACCAGAGAAGAAATGCAGGAAAATGGAATTAGGCTTTTGTTATTTTACTAGTGTTACTAATATTTTTATTACATTCACTTTTACATTCCTCATTAAACGAGGTAAAATGTTCTCCATTTTCAATCAGGAAGAGGGAAATGTAAAAGTAACACTTAATCCAATTAATGTATTTTCCTGCTCTGATTCATTGTGATGACTTTGAGCATCTGGTAGTAACTGAGCATGAGCTGCTTAAAGTCACAGAAACCCAATTCCCATTATTTCTGCTCATTGAAGGAAATAAATGAATTAGCAGACACTAATCTTTGGATAATTGCTTGCTGAGCAGGAGATCTTAGCTCTTAAAGAAATTAGTTTTGTAAGTTTATAGAACTGTCAGAACTAGTGAACTGTTTAAAAAGGTTAACCATAAATGAACAGAAGCTGAGCTTTCAGTTTTTTATTCATAACTATTGTAGTTGAACCTTGCAGTATCCATAGTAAGTGGCAGTAGATGTTATCTTTCCCCTTATGAGTTCTAGCATAACTTACCAACCGAAGTTTAAACTGAAGACTGGAATTTGTGTCAGTATTTCCAGCCGTACAGAGCTAGGACATGTATGGAATAAGATAACAGTATGTATTGCTGCTTTGAATGACCAAACCATTTGGAGTTTGTGGTAACTCCTACTCACTTTGGGTTGCTCTTCTAATTTGGACAAAGAGGAAGGCATGTGCTTTTTAGCTCTAGATACTCTACCCCGTGACACATCATGCATGTCATTTTCCCCATTCTCCTTTCTTTGATGCAACAGGCAGGTTAGCTTTCAAAATCATTCTTCTGCTTGATAACTGGGTGGACTTGTGATTTATGTCTTTAGGGTATTGGTATTTGAAAGTCATTTTGCTTGTCACTGATGGTCATCACTCCTTTGCCTTTGGGGAGCAACCTGAAAGAGGGTGTTGGGACTCATTATTATTCATATCCTTAGGCCACCCTTACTGCTTTGATCTTGCTTGAGTCTTCCCCCCCCCATCTGGAAACATTCAGGGCCACAAAATAATTAGATAAGCAAGCCTCAAATCCACCTAAAGATTGACTATCAGAATTATGAACTTATTGTCAACATCTTGTATTTGTGGGATAACTGAGGAGTACTTAGGTGGTTCCTGGATCTTTCTGACCTGATGGGAACTGTCAGTCTCTGTAGATTGTTGCTATGGGCAGTTTTTGCATTTTTGGAGGCTATAAAAATCTGTATTTGCTTCTGTCAAATTCCTATTTGCATCTGGTGTTTTCAGGTAACAGGATATATTCCTTCTGATTGTCTTACACTGTAGATTGCGACATTTATTACATCTGTGATCAAAATTCCACAGGGATTCTGGCAAAGGGATAACAATACCCTAGTTAACTCAGATTAAATACTGATTTGAAGTAATTGTTCCATGCAGTATGTTTCTGCCTGTCAATGAAAACTGAAATTCTTTCTTGTAGACAGTCTTTTCATTGTGGAATCTCTGCTTGAAGCTTCCTCAATTTAAAGAAGTAAGCTTTATTTAATCTCCTTCCCTTTATTTTAGCTACTGTCAAGATGCCAGGATATAGCAGACTTGCTGTAGAAGAAGTCAAGTGCTTCCTCTGTACCCCTAAGAGTAAAGTGATCCTCCACAATCTCAATACATTGTAATTACAGCTATAAACCATCCGTGTTGGAGGTAGGTCTAGCTATGCTTTTGAGACCACTTCTCCTCAAATAGTCAGACCTGCCATTGAGTGGATTGGTTTACAGCTCTTAGCACACTAGGGTGAGGGGGTGCATGTATGCATGTTTTCTTCTCTAGAGATGGGTTACAGTGAGTGCTTGTACTCCCCCAGCCTGGGAAGAAAGGGTGCTAATGGCTCTGCATAACCCTCAAAGGCTGTGGACAATGCTTGCAGGAGGAGGGTGGACATGGAGCCTTTGGAACACTCCTTAACAGTCAACCTTCAGACATCTACGGGTTGGTAACAGTAGAAGCTTAAAAAAAATTATAAAATATGTAGGGTCACAGATACTTGCTGCAAATGTGTAATATTTTATTCTTAACACACAACCAAAACCCAGCATTTCTTTTTGCACCCAGGAATGTCTGTTCCTGAATGCACACACAGACACACATCTTTAGGAAATTATAAAAGCAGAATTAATCCCAGCCTGTTGTTTTCAGTTTTGTTTCTGTCATGACACAGCTCCGGTGTTTTGTTCGTAGAACACGTACGCAGTGGAAATACATTCATGAAGGGAAAGAGGTCAATATTATGTATTGTGATCTAGTGCAATACATAGACATACAGTGATGTCTGTAATGTGTATGTGTTTACGGATCTGAAGTTTGATATATTTTAATTTCTCTCATCAGTATTAATATTTATTAAACTTATTTGAATAGGCTGATACAAAATGGAGAGGTATGCTGAAGGGCACACTGCTGGCTGTTGGTCCATTTCTCAGCATGTTGAGGTCCCTGCACATAGCAGCCCTGTCCTTTGGCCTATCAGCCACCCATTCCAGTCTGATACTATCAAGACTTGGTGTATGGGAAGTCTTTCTTTTAATCCATATTCTCTCTTGTAAAGCAAGCTGTATGGCTTTAATGCTTAATGAAAGCAAGTGTAACACTACATATTGCGTGACTGTGGATCATGAATGTGCAAATAGAATAGCATAAAAATGACAGGTCTCACTTCCAATTGGCCTAAGCCAATGTTCTGTATCCAGTACAGAACAATCAATCCAATACAATCCAATAAACTGACGCTTACAAAGCTTTAAGCAATCCTGCCTGCTATATACGGTTTTCCCTTTGGCCAGACGGTGGTTTCTGGACTTGGAGAGACAGAGAAGCCCACCCTATACCAATTGCTCTTTTCAAAGTCTCTAACACCTGTGGACTTCAGAATATTCAGTTGTAGGAGATATCCAGCTGTATTTATTTTCTTAATTCACACTCCCTAAATTCTCAGTGTGCTTTTGGATAACTTTGGGAGTTTCATGCCACTTTTGGTTTATGAGAATTAAATAATATTAAAAGAAGATAATCACCCTCTTTTTCATATGTATTCTCTAAACTCAAAAAATGTAACTCCTACCCCCCCACCAAAAAACCCAAAACCCACCCTTAAAAAAAAAATCTAACCTAACAAAAACCCCACCACTCTTCAGCTACAGTCACTTGAGTTCTGCCTTGAGATGAGATGTTTTGTCCTTCCAGCACTTCTCCCTTTTCTAGATTATTTGTTAATATTACCAGACAGCAAAGGGACTCAAAATGGATTCTATGGATGCTGCTGGTAACTGCTGCCTGTATGTTAACTTGACCTCTTCTTGTTTCTTTTAGCCAGTTTATTCATACCTCAGAGGGCTTTTCCTCTCATCCAATGGAAACTTTGTTTTTCTAAGAATCTTTTGTGATGGATAAGCCCTTTGAAAGCTTGAAGAAGTTCTAAGCAATTAACATAAGACTTATTTGAATGTCATGTTACTTTAGCATATCCAGATAATATTCAGTAAGTGATCTTAAAGAAAACAGTGTTTAGATATGAATCATGTGGTTAAGCATCTTTTGATTAGCAATAAGTATTTAAAGTTGCTTTTAGATGTGCAAAAGCTCATGATATTCAGCCAGTTTGAAGAGGCCTTGCATCAGAGGTGAAGAAATACTTCTGTGTTAGTGCTTTCTAGAATAAAATTTAAATGAGTGAGAATCTTCCTTAAAAAAGAAAAAAAAAAAACAAACCAACTTTGTAAAAGCCTAAGAGAACTTTAATTTTTTTATTGTAGGTTTTATTGTAGTTTCTTAACAAAATGCAGAAACTATACTTAAAAATATACTTTCTCAAATCATTTACTGAAGTCTGTTCTTCTAAGGGATTAGTTTTTAACCCAATTCCCAGTTGTATCTCTACCACACAGAAACACTGGGTTTTGTTGTTGTTTTCTTCTTTTGTTGTTGTTGTTGTTTTGTTGTTGTTTTTTTTTTTTTACAAGAATTGAAAGGTTTCTTCCTATCCCCATGTCTTAGGGGTTTTAATACTACTTTTATTGTATCTGACTATATTGAAACTCTGAAAAGGATACGTTTTCTTCATTAAACACCTATCAGCCTGCACCTAGAGGATATTTAGTTCTGACTGTCAGGAAAACTATAAGAGTCATCAATATTGAAGTATATGGCATCATCTGCTTGATGGGATTATGTGAAGATACTCTTCGAGGGTGAGGGGCAAGGGAGAAAGATACTCCCATGTCTTCTTCCTTGCAGGCTTTTTAAGAGCAGGCATGACTCTCTTTGATAGTACTTCTCTTGAATATGGGAAACTTCAGTGAATTTGCCCTCTGTCTCCTAAAGGCTTGTCCTTAGTCACACCTACCAAAGGAAGATAAATACTTAAAAATAGCATTGCTGTTTTGTCATCTTATTTTCAAGCTTCCGTAATTCCTCCTACGAGGTCTGTAATATTCTTAAGAGTAAACTGGTTGTAAAAATGCCAGAATCCTTTGTTTTCATTATTAGATATGTTAATAAACATATATATATATATTTAAATTGAGTCACTTCAGAACTCCTGAAAGTAAAAGCATTGCCTCAAGCTAAGCATGGTGTTGGCAGGAGCTATGCAAACTTCTTTGTGTAGTTTTTGCCAAAGAACCTCATTCTTGACCTGAAATATCCCTGCCGTTTCCAGCTGTGAGCTTTTCGAGCAAACACTGACTTTTGACAAGCTCATCATTATTCATGCAGAATAATTTATTAGATCAAATTCCTGTACTAATTGGTTTTCCCTTTGTTTTTTTAACAAGCCTTACTATATTTTTGTTTTCTAACCAAGCCTTACTTTTGCCAGTTTCATCGGGTTGAGTAGGTAACCCTAAGAAATGACTGAAGGATGTGAGTGACACATGATGTTGCACTGTCTAGCTTAAGTGGAAGGCACCGCTGGCAAGTTACTATCTAAGAATGCATTACAATGCAACTTCATTTTATTGGTGTATGGAATTGTCTGAATTGATCATTAAATTGTGAGGTTCATAAGCCAGGAATGCCCGGGGGGGGGGGGGGAATTAAACTAAGGCTTTAAAAAAAGGTGTGTCTCCCAAGAAAACTGGTTTTAAACATCTTTTAGGAGGGGACAAATTCCTCCTCA
>JANIJG010024686.1:14943-29044 GCA_024611175.1 Megaceryle torquata
ATAAAAAAAAATTTTTTCGATGTGCTTTTTTTTGGGGGTGGGTTGGTTGTGATGTTTGTAGTGTGGTGGTGTGGGGTGGCGGGGAGGGGTGGGGGGGGGGGGGGGGGGGGGGGGCAATTAAACTAGAGCTTTAAAAAAAGCTGTGTCTCCCCAGTAAACTAGTGTTATACACTCTTTAGGAAGGCAGAAATTTCTCCTGCAACTAAATCTTTGCCACAGGTAAATATTGGGAAATGTTGAGCCAGACTTAAAATGATGTGTGCTGAGGCTAGTATGTGTGATTCCCTAATGCCTGAATTATATGTGGGTGGATGTTATGGACTGTTTCCTTTGTTGCTGTAGCATGTGTTTGTTTTTTTGGGTTTGTTTGTTTGTTTTGTTTTCCCCTCTTACCTGTCCCATTTATCCCCCCATTTACATGACGAAGAGTTGTAGCAAAGCCCTTAAAGGATAGGAAGGGGATATTTTATCAAAACAAGCCAAATGAAAAACTTGACACACAACCCAACCAAACACCTCCTCCACGCACACTTTCACACACATACCCACTTGCTCCTGAGACTGAGATGTGTCAGTATGTCTAGCAGCCAGAGCACGCAGGTGAATGTGTCAAAGTGGTTTGCCTACAAATCCTCCCAATGAAATGAGTGATAAGAGATTCTTGCTATCAAATCCTCGTGTCTTCTGGGTTCTTAGGTCAGCAGCTGTGGGATGAATTTGGATGTGATTTTGTACCCTGTAGGAGCTAAGTGGTGAGAATCTCCATCCTGTTCCTCCTCTGAGTCATTAGGACTTATGTCTTTTGTCTCCCTATCTTGGCTGTCTTGCAGCTTCAGTCCTGTTATCTTCCCACCATTGTCTCTTAATGATTTAAGTCTATACTTTGTCTCATTCTAGTGTAAACGTAGTCCTTGTTTTACTGATGGGTGTTTTGAAGAGCTGATATGTAGTGGTACTGTGATCTTTGATCTCCTTATCTAAGTTTCATCAACACATGCTGTTCTTAAAGGTCTTTCTTTGGCCTTTTTTTTTTCTGATGTTTTCACACCCAGACATCCAATTCATTGTCCAATCATACCAGTCTTAATGTTTCCACTACAAAGTGCCTCTGCATTTGTACAAAAAGGGAGAGAACTCCTGCCTCTGTCTCATGCTAGCAGCTCTTAATCTGTGACTGCCCCTTCAACTACCAAAATATACTTAACAGACCTATTGTCTAAATTGCTGATAAACAAAAAGTGAGTCATTGTAATAACGTAACTTCAGCTACCCATTCTTGTATGGTGCTCTGCTTTGTTTGCTAGAATCTTTTTGTTCATATCCTGTCATCCAAGAAATCTCTCTGGTCTTCCTTCTCCCTCTTGCTTTTCTACCTTGCTGGTGCAGAGGAAGCACAGGACTCTGCTGTCACACCAGGTTTAGCAGTTGGGTCTTACCAATGTAATCCTTGTTCTTGGTATATGGTGTAATACAGCTGTCTTCTGTTCACCACACATTGTCTAGTTATAGTTACTGTTTATGATGTAATGGCTTTTTTTTGGTTAGTTTTAATATTAATTTTAGTCCATGTCTTCCCCTTAAAATTAGAAATAGGGAATAATGGTTCACTTACTCATTTGGAGTTAAGATCTGACTGTAGAGGTGGCAGAAGGTTGTAATGGGGTTGCTGCTCTGTGAAGAGCATTAAAATAAACATGGTGTAGAAATGCTAGTAGCCAAGCTACATGGTGCTTAGATTGCAAGCTGATAAAATAAAAATACGTTTAAAATGCAGACTCTCCAAAGAAATTAGAGAGCAATGTTAATGGATGGAGATTGATCCTTCAGCAGGAAGACCTCAGTGCTTTTTTGTGAACAACTGTTACACTGTTCTATAAAGTGCTATTACACAAGGTGACTTGGAAAAAAACCCACCTCTATTGAATATATACCAGCTCTTGCCATTGACACAACAAAAATGTCTGAGTCACTGCAAGAAAGTGTTTCACATTTGCCCAGCTTAGGGAAGACTGTTGCAATTGCTAGGCAGCGGTGGATTTAGGTTTCTTTTCAACAAATGCAAAGATAAAAGATTCTCCAGTGAACCATTGGGGAATATGGCACCGAAACTCCCCAGGGTCTTCCAGCCTTCATCAGGTATTTGAAGGTGGCTGATTCCAGAAGTTTCCTTGACTAAATCTTACAATTTCTCTTAAAGATATCCGTACTTTAAGGAAATAATAAACAATGTTTCAATCCAGGACATAGGAGGAAAAAAAGAAAAATTATACTAGACAGCATGTGCCTGTATCTGCTCATGGTGGGCACAAAGAGTTTTTTTATACAACCACCCAGAAGCCTGAAGAGCTAAAGGCATTGGTGAAAAATAGGGGGGGAGGGAAATGAACCAGCAGTTTGATTGGCTTAGCCTTTTGTGCTTTTGTACCTACTTGTTTTATTTATAAAAATTTTGGACTTCTGATTTTTCCAAATGTAGCAAAATATGAAGTAAAACTCTTGGTTTTGTTTTTAAAATAGCAGAATCTTTATCAAGCAAAACTATTCTTTAAGAAAATCTTCAGAAAGTTGTATCTGTTAGCTGAACTTTGGGGTTTTTTTTTTGGGAGCTGGTATTGTCACTTTGGTAAAGGATCACCAATAGGTGGATCCAAAGTAAAAGAATAACTCCTGTAGTAGGAATATCATTGAGTAGAAGGGTGTGTTTCTAGAGCTAAATAATAAATATATTCCAGATATCAGTGTTCATATATACTTTCTAATTTCTATATAATGATAGACATGCTTTGCTACTCTTTTTAGTTTTGGACTAGATTTTACTGATGTGAAACTTAAAAAAAACCTTGAATAAATATTCTTTAGAAGTATACTCAGTATTTTGAGAACTGCTTGGATGTATGAAGTGTAAAAAATAGATTTTTTTTTTTGTGGATCAATACAGTATGAGACCACCTGTAATGCTAAAGAGTGCTTATATCTGTGAAAAATGCTGCAGGATAAAAGTTGTGCCTTAACTCGAGTAAATAGTATTTTAGCTTAAAAGAAGTATTTTAGTGTGAAATATGGAAGTTGTGTCAAAATGGCTATGAAAAACTAAGCTTAAATTGCTTGTTGTTTGTTTATTTTTATACACGCAGTAAAACTGAAACTCTCGGCTGAGGAATATGAGCTTAAAATAAATATGGTGCTCCTTTAAAGTAATTTTGAGGAGGTGTTTGCTTTCACCTTTGACTTGGTAGTGTTTCCTAAGGAAAAATTGTAAAGAGGGCCTACAATTCAACAGCTGAACTGGAAGCTTTTTGCTTTATTTATTTATTTATTCATTATTATACTTTACTAACTGTCAGTGTCATCTAAATGATAACTATTACCAGTGGTATTTGCAGTGTCTGGAGACTCTAGTCAAAGATCCTGCTGGTATTATGAATTAATCAAATTATTTATAACACCTTGCTTTTGATTTTTTGCAAACAGGGATATTAAATGGCACAGATGTGAACTCTGAATCTACCAAGAGCTTCAGCAAGCTGTAGTTCATACGTCCTGCACCTGCCAGACTGCTTTATCTCAGTTGCGTGTGTGAAATACTACATGTGCAGCAAGTAACCTTCAGGGGTGCTTATCAGCTGTATAACTAAGATAACATTACTTTTTGTGCAAAATAGCCATTTGTTCAGGTTTTCTAGATGTATGGCAACCTGGGCATTTGGATTGCTGGAAATTGGAGAGATAACTGAGTATCTAGGCACTAAATTAATGAGAGAGTTTGTCTGAGTGCAGTATTTGCAGACTTGAGTATTTTGGATGGAGATGAGGTAGAAAAAACAAGGTCAAGAGTTAGAGTGGCCGATTCATTTGGTTACAAGGGTTACAGACTCCACAAGCTGAGTCGTGTGCACTGAAGTGATATAAAGGGCACATGCTGACATAGAGAATTACCCTGACATATGCTTTCTCTTTTATTTGTTCTTACCAAGCTTCTCATGCAAATGACTCCCTCTTCCTATTAACCCTCTGAAAGGGACAACACTTCAATATATTTGTTTGATGAGCAAAAACTTCTGGTACTCCTGGTACCCCCAGGGTAAAAACATGCAGTATCTCCTGTTCTTTTACTAAGCTTTCAGTATTTGAAAGGAAGAGAATGGGAGATATGAGGGAAAGAAAGTATGATGCATGTAAAGACGTTTTTTTCCTCTTCTAATTTAATTCTTATTGTCACTTAAAAGTAGTCCAGCTTTGGACTTGCATTTCCACTTGACAGTGTATTTGTGATGAAACTGATTAATATTGGGGTGGGAAAAAGGCATTCTTTAGAGAAGATAGGCATATCAAACTTCTTATGTCACCTCACCCTTAAGATTTCTTCTGTTAAAGTCAAATGTAGCTTTCAGTGTAACCTATAGCACAAAATAATGTTACAATTGCACAGACAGAATTTTGCTGTACAGTTTAATATTCACACTTGTAATATGAAGTTCAGGCACGTGCCTCTGAATACTTGTCAGGTTTTTTTAATTGAAATGTCCTTTTTCAAAATAGACGCTTGAGTTTCTGTGTAAATGCAGATTCTTCAACTCTGAAGCAAGTAACTAGTTCAACAGCCAGCTTTTACCATGAAAAATATTTACCTGTTACAGCATCTAAATGATCTCTCCTAAAAGCAGTTGTGCATCTGTTTTATTTGCTCTGTGTAATAGTATTTTGGGTTTGGTCAGAGTACTTTTTTTTCTGATGGCACATGGTCTGTTCCTTGTTGAAAATGGGGACTTGTTTACCTATAATGACTATTTCGGGGTGGATAGTGGGGAGTGGTGGTTTGTAACATTGGGGGATCTTTTAAGTAACAGTTTGAGCCTTGAAGATATGAGTTTAAAACCTAAATTAAGTTTGATTATTCTGTAGGATCCTACAGAATAAAAGGGGAATATATGTTGATGTCATCAGGGAATACATGCTGGTGTATTGACCCGATGAATGCATACATGAATACATCTGTCCTGAGGATTCTACTGAAGTTAGAGATGTGATGGGGTCCCTTAGTCAATTCTGATGGATTCAGAAGGATCTCATCATGTGACAAGGTAGGGTTAGATTGTGAGTTTGCCATCGGTGGATGGCAAACTGTACTTCTGAGCCTCAAATAGTGTACCAAACTTGTGAAGTAAGATTTCTTTATCTTGTCTGGTTTTATCTTCATCATGGCCTCACTAGGACTTCTGATGCTGTAGTAGTGAAGTGTATGCTCATGGCATTAAAAGGCCATCTTGATTTGCAAGTCTTGTCCCAATATAAGCAAGGTGGGGCAAAGGAAAAAGACCAGTGGCTCCATTAAGAGGAATTTGGGTCTTGAGGTCTTATCTATGCTATAGCTCTAAAATGTGAGCCCATTGCATGACATGTTTAGTGGCAGATATGTTCAGAGTATGTGTATAAACTGTTGGTTGTGAGAGTAGTTGGGATTAAACATTTCTGGCAAACCTGTCTGTCATCTTTAAAGGAAGAGAGCTAATACTTTCTTATGCTGAACACGACTGATCCTAAATCAAACCAGAACATGATCGTTGGTGTTCAACTCTTGGGGATTTAAAAAATGTGAATAAGGAAACCACTGCTAATTTGGAAAGAGAGGGGAGGGAAGGAAAGATAAAAAAATGCCTGGAACTCAAATCTGGAATTAAATTTTTTTTAGGCTATTGATTAAAAATGTGATTACACTGTGCTTTGAAAATTGTCTCGAGTCAGTATAAAATGTTCTTGTATGACTACTAAAAGGAAAAAAAGTGACTAAAGCTATTTCTTATCGATTTTGTTCCTTGTTTATTCTTACCACAATGTTTTTAGACTTTATTAAGTGTCAAAGGTCAAGCTCAGTTTGCCATGAAATCCAAATGCACGTGTTTTTCTGTTAATGATTGACTTCAGCCTTCCTTTAAAGGTTCCTGAAGTCTTAATGCTTGCGATCTCTACCAGGAATATTTTGCCAAACAGTGGACTTTTTGGTTTTGAGCTTTTGTTTTACTATCTTAAGCATTTGTTTTCCTCTAACATTTTTAAGCTACATAGGAGACCTGCAGTCTCTTTACTAGTAAACGTTGCTTGCCTGTAAGAACATCTTTTTCTTTCACTGTTTCAAGTTCCTATTTTGTGCTTTATAGTTTGCAGAAAATGTCATGAACGGTTTCCCATGATACTTACTTTGAATTCACCATTATTGTTTATTTTGTCGATACATTAAGGGGGGAACCAACAAACAAAAAAGCCCTGAACTCTGCCTAAGCTTTTATTGTCATTCTAGTGAGTGTGAATTAAATGGTAGTACAGTAATCAGCTAGTTGCAGTGATACAGGATGTTTTGTCAGTGCATGAATACCCATTCTGCAGACTTTTCTGTTTTGCTTATGCTTAGAAGGACTTGATGTCAGTAGAAATTCTGATCTCGTGGTGTCCTTACGAAGGTAGAGGATGAAACTAGTCCTGTTTTTGTTAATGGTAAGCTTGGGGAGCATCACTGTATTAAGGGTATACGTGCATCTCTTCTGGCACTTGGTCTTCAGGCTCTGTCACACACAATGTCAGAACATTTATGGTGTCTAAAGCCTTGGAAGAAGTCAGTGTATGTTTGACTCTATGTAATGTTTGGGTTCGTTTCTTACTCCTATTATGTAAGCTTATTTTGCTATTTTTACAACATATTGGCAAGTTTATGCTTCTTTCCACCTCGCTGCATCAAGATCAAAATGGCAAGTACCAACCTCGAGTAGCATTTTGGACTCTTACGAGGCATGCATACTGAAGAGACTCTATGCATAAGCACTGGAAAGATTACAGCTATTTGTGAAAGTCTGTGAGTTCAGTCTTTTCCATCAGAATCAACCAATTCAGACAGTGTAATGGCTTAATGTCTACTGAAAACAGAGGTTCTGCTTTCATGCTTGTCAGATGGAAACAGGGTGTCCATTCAAAGATCTCATTATTGGGATCCAGTGGGTTATACGTAGCTATTGTTTTTCAAATCATTCTAACTACCAGTATCTTTCAGTAACAAGGTTATTCAGTAAAATATTTGCTCCTCGAGAACAAAACCCAAAAGAGTGGGGAAAAAACCCAGTGTTTTCTATTACTGTCAGGTACTTCCTCTAGTCCCTGATTCATAAATCTTTGTGTATTAGTGATTTGTGTATTTGCATGATCTCTCTTGAGTGTGCTGTAAAAATCTGATTAAGACCCTTTATAGATAACCCTGATTCTGATAAGCTTGTTCAAGATAGCTTTGGTGTCCAGAAGAGATGGTATTTCCTTGCACTAATTTCTTTGCCCAAAATGCATATAAATTATTATTTTTCTTTTTTGATAGTATTGCTTTTAAAGGAGCACCTAGCCCAGACATCTCCAAACTATACACTTGAAAGGAAGCTATCTGAAAGCTGTGCTCATGTAACCCGAGTTCAGAGTATAGGATACTTCCTGTGGCAGGAGTGTCATAAATACGCCTATATGTCATAAATGTATTTTTAGTCCTTAAACGCATACTTCCTCTAATGGTATCAGCAGATTTCCTGAATAGAACAAGAAGCACACTTTTTGACGTAGGAATTCTGTATGTGTCAATACAGGCATTTCAACATCTGCTTTCCTTTTCTGCTGACATACTGTTCTGTGATTTGAGGATTGCTCTGTAATGGCAACAGCGATGTAGAAATTCAGTTGCTCTCCCTTTTGCACCCACAACTAAGGAAATTCCTCAGAATTAATGAGAAGCTACTCATCAGGCTCTGAAGCAATTTTAACAGGCATGTGTTAAGCAAGGCATGTAGCAGAAGGCATTTCACATCATCTTTGGGTAGTGGTAAATTGGATAAAAATAGGGTTGGCAGTTTCCAGGAGGCTGATGTGCAGAGGCTCTCCGGACACGGGAGGATATTTGGATGCTTACTGAGCTTAATGGTTTTGTTGCTTACTTAACATCTATTGAACAATTCCCTCTTTTGGAAATTACTAGTTTTTCCCTGTAGAAAGAAAAATAGATAATGGATAAAAGAGAGTGTATCTTGAGTGCCTTAGCCAAAGGGTAACCCTGTTCCTTCTTGGCATAGGCATCAAGAAGAAAATGAGGTTGATGGAAGAAGTGTATCATCAGTAGGGGGGAGATAGTTCTAAGCAATGAAGCTGACATCTGTAAAACTAACTATAGGTTTCATGAGATCTCTGTGTAAGCATCTATTTCACATAAATTTTAAGGACACCTTTAACTCCTTCCCATTTCCTAAGAGAAGAAAAAGTGTTTTAATCTTATGGCTTAGTTCAACACTTTTTTTTTTTTTACCTGCAGGAGTTTTTACATCTTTATAAGATTCACAAACAAGGGATTGGTGGGTGTCCTAGTAGTGCCAACCTAAATGGTATTTGGTAAAGAACTGCTGATAGTTAACATGACCCTCAGAATCTCCTTTTGTTTTTTTTTTTTTTTCAGGTGTTTAGAACAAGATTCTTCCATAAAATAGAATGTCTTAGAATAATTTGTACTGGAAGAATCTCTGGTTATCTGGTCTGACACCTCTCACTCAAAGAGCTCAAAGTTAAAAAAGGCATCTAACTGGAATATGCTTTATTGCAGTTTCAGTTGTTTTTTGTCCTGTCGCTGTGCACCGCTGAAAAGAGACTAGCTCTCTGTGCTGTAAAAATCACTCACTGGGTATATGACCCTTTGAGCTGCTGGTCTTCTTGTCTGCAGACTGAAGAAAATCAAACATTGTAGCTTGTCCTCATAGTGCACATTGGTGGCTGACTGTTAGACTTGCTGAGTTCTTGTGTTCTTGCTGAGTGATTGATATGGCAGATTAAATTTGGTGTATGTATCTCGTCGGAAGAAATGCAATCTGAATGCTTGCTGAAAAAAAAAAAGGTGCCTCTACCTCAGTCATTAGCAGGAAAATAAGGTCATGGATGTTTTGAAAATCTAAACATCTTTACTCTGAAGCAGTTAAAAAAAAAAAAGAGAGGGGCTAAAAAGGATAATCAGAACATAGAGAATGAGAAAAAGCTATGTTAGCACAAAACCTCAGTGTTTGCTCTATATTCAATCCTGTGTGCAGTTGACTACCCTGTTGCAGAAACAGTATGATAGGAGGAAGATGGAAAACTGTCTTCCATATGAAGACAAAGTCAAAAAGATGTTTTTTTTCTTTTTTTTTTGAGAATGAACTAGTATGAATATATCTGATAAAGGCCTACAAAATAATAGCTTACAAGAGGAAGTTTAGCAGGCATGGTTAGTTCATATTTCTTACAGCAGAGGAATTGAAGTATGAGCAGGCTCAAAACAGAGTTTATTTTTTTTATGTGGTGCTGATGCCTGAGCATATTCTGTAACTGATTGCAATAAAATGCAGTGAAACTCAAGTGATACTGATGGAACTAAATGTTCATGAAGAATGGTTAGATGCAACTTTCTGCTTAGGAGGTTTCTAAGCTGCTTGTTGCTGGATGTTGGGAAGACACAGCCGGGGAAAAAATATTGCAGGATGCTTTTTCAAATGTTCTTTTTTCTAAGTGTATGGGATACTGGGCTAAATCAGTCTTTGATCTACACAGTGTTGCAATTCTTTTGTTATTAAAAATAAATGCCATGTAAATGTGATTATGGAGGCAAGGCATTCTGAATACTAGCTGGAGACAAGCAAATTATCTCCAGAAATAACTTTGAACAACCACTCTGTTTACTCCAAAACAAGATCTCTCAAATTCCTGAGCTACACTAATAACAAATCTTATTATGGAAGCCACTTAATCTGCTTTGCTGAAGAGAATATCCTTGAATAAAAATGTCTATAATAGAAGCGGAGGTCCTTCACACAGTCCATAGTTGACTTCTGAAAGAGTTTGCTGTAAGATGTGGATGCTGACAATGTGTACGTGCTTGAGGAGAGAATGGTAGTTCAGGGAGGAGAAATCAACAGAATATTGATAATACAATGAAAAGGAAAAAAAAAAGGTAATATCCAAGTTTGTTAATTAGGAAAAAACCAACCCAACAACAACAGTCTTAGGAAGTCCCTCAGCTGTTAATGGTTTGAGGCTGAGAGAATACAGTCCAGGCTTCCTTATTCTTGCATAAATAGCTAATAACTTAATGCAAGCATGAAGATTTTCACATTGAAAATATTGTCATTCCCATTTCTTCAAGTATTTTTATAGAATACAGGGAAAACTCTCCTAAATATTGTTCAAGGTGAGCTTTCAGAAGCTACTAAGTGCTATTGTTTAAGCAGTTATATGAACTCTGTATTACGATTTTATTGGAATAGGCCACTTCTGCACAAACCTTTTCAGTGAGACAATGAAACCTTTTCAAACATCTGTCATTCATATAAGTCATCCTATATAATTGTACACAATAACTGAATCTAGTTCCTTAGAAAACTGCTGTCCCCAAAACAACAAGAATTGTGCATACTTAGGCTGCATGCTAATCTGTTATATTAACTGTAGAACGTTTGCTCTCGCATCCCACAGTTGGTGCTTCTTAGTATGTATTCTGCCAAACAGATTATTCTGCAAGCTCTCCACTGAAATGTAATTTTACTTCATACAAACAGACATCTGATTTTTGTAATGTAGGGAATCTTTTTTTTTTTTCCAGTTGATTTTTTTTGAATCTTCAATTTAAACATTCTCCTCCTCACTCGCCTTGTATCAGTTGTCTTCCAGATAGTAGTTTTTTGTTCCCTGGCTCAAGCAGAACAATCTCGGGGGTAGATATTCATTAAAGAATGAAGGGTGTTATTACTCTGTTAAGCCAACCACTTGAAAGACACTTGTGAGAATAAAGCTGATAATATTCTCATGGTAATGCATAGAAAAATTTGGATTGTAAAGAGGAATGAGTATCTTTTATTTATGTTTATGCATGATAAAGCATTCCAGTGCAATATGGTATTAATGCTTTATTTTCTGCTGTAGCCCAAGTCCTAGTGTTTGAATCTAGAGAATGAACTAAAACATTTAACAGCTTGGCTCATAGGCTGGTAGATAAATGTGTTATGTAATATAGCTGTGATGATGGGAATGATTTTATGAATGCTCAGATATGTACTGTATTTATAGATGAAGACAAAAGACACTTTAAAATAAGGCTGACTTAAAAACTTCTAAGACAGCAGCATATTTGTGGAGTATGTAATATAGTTTCATTTTCAGAGACTTTTGAACAGAGAAATAATTAAATGTGAGAACACGTACTTGGGTTAGGGCTGAAGTACATACATTTGTAATGAACTGATAAGAAAAGAGCATGTGTCTGTGGAATATTTTTTACATTTTGCAGTCCTTTTAGTTAAAGTTTGTGGGTTTTTTTGATCTATTAAGTTTTTCAATGTCACATCTATTTTCGTTTGTTTTGATTTTTTGTTTGTTTTTGTTTAATCTTAAGGATGACTTCTGTTCCATCTTCTAGGGAAGCTTGGGAATTGGCTATTCTGCAATTGCATGGTTTGAGGAGCTAATTCTTAACTTCTCGTGCCTTAAGGAAGGCTTAAGACCTTAAAGAAGGAATAGCTTTTCTTCTATGGCAATCAAAATGCTTTGTGTATGAATATGAAAGCATTATACATAGCAATTAGCTTGCTGTATTAGTGTCTGAATTAGCAGCTCTGGAATACAGCCAGCTTGTGGCCAGGAAAGCAGCCAATAGCCTGGAGGAGAAACGTTTTGATTAATATATAGTAACCGCTTTAGAGAGGGCCAATTATTCTGGCAAGCTGCATTTGTAATTTTTCTTATTGCTTACTTGTGACAATTGTTGTAACTTCTATTTAAAATAATAGGGAAAACAGTTCATTGTACCTTTTTCATACTGGGTGAAACAGTGTAAGAATGCTTGAAAACTTACTTGAGCAAAATGAAAATGAGTATTTCACAGCCATCAATTTCCTCATGGGATGAAGCTATAGCAGTAATTATTTGTCTTAAGGAAATTCAAAAATTGCCTATATGCTGTTCTGATTCTTTTTAGTGCTAGGTTTCTTCACAAAGGATGAATACAATAAATTTTCTTGAACTATATATACATGTGAAGTTCAACTTCAAGAGCATTCTTTTAGTTGAATAATAAAGCTGCAAGTCATGCCAACAGCATCACTTTTGAGTTGCCTTTCTGTAAGACACAAGAGCCTCTTATTAAAATTGTAATGTAAAGAGTTCCAGTTTCTGTTAGGAGGGTAAGAGGTAAAGCATGGGCTCCCACTTCTGCAGCACCTTTTTGAACTGCTTCAGATAAGGCCTCTTCCTGCCTCTGTCCTTCCTCTTAACTGTCTGTTGTGTTGAAAACCAGTGGGAACCTGTCACCTTTTAGGCTGTAAGAAAGGTGTATTTCTTTTGTTAGTACCTAGAAGCAGGAAGAGAAAAGCCATCGCGTCATTAACTGAATGTCATTCGAGTTGTGTGTTTTCACATTGGGCTTTTACTTTTCAATTATTAGCTGTATAAGCCATTAAAAAAGTACTGTAAAGTATTTGATTTCACTAAGGAGGGTGCTGCTGGAATCACAGCCTGTGCTAACTGGAAATTAGGACTCCTGGACCCATAGCTGTGGCTCTGACGTAATTTAGTCTGTGACTTTATGCAAGGTACTTAAACCTCTGCTTCAGTTGCCCAGTTTCTTCACCTGTTTCTCTCCCTGAATGGGGTGTGTGTACCTGTCCATGTGAGATTGGATTCTCGTAACAAGTAATCTCTGCTGGGCTTGTCTAGTGCCGCAGTTGCCTTTGTCTTCTCACACCTAGGCAGGAAGGCTGGCAGGAGGTCCAGCCCTTCCTTGGTGCCTCGCTGTCACTGTGAATCCGATGAGTGAGTCCTGTAATGCCCACTTCTCAAGATGCAGCTGTCTTTTCTCTTGGCCTTGCAGAGAGATATCCCAGCTGTCAGGAATACTCTTGTCATTGTTAGTGCAGCTGCTGCAAGTCATGCAGAGCTGCCGAGGACTGTTCATGATGGCGGAGCTGCCATTTATTGGGGGTGGGAAATCATGGGCATTGCAGTTTCCTTAGGGCAGTAGAACTGCAGGCTCCGTACAGCTTAGCCTGGGAAAGTAAAAAGGTAAGGAGTCTTGTAGAGGGTGGACTTAGAAGCTTTGCAACTGGCTGGTCTCCAGGTACGAGAACATCTACTTGCTTTGACATCTACTTAGCTGGTGGACATTTGCTCACTTTGACATCTGCTTAGTTGGTGGTTGTTTTGCAACATCAGAAGCCATCTGGCCTGTAAAATATGACCTATCTGAAGTCATCTCTTGCCACACTCAAGGTGTGATTGGAGCTTTCCTTGACTGCAGAGGCAGAGAAGGAACAGCGTGTTCATCAATTTGGTCTTTCTTTTTCAATCAAGGCCTCTTACAGGGGCCTTGTTTTTCCTAGTCTTTTGTGCTCTCTCTTCATACAGCTGATGTTTCTGCAGCAGAGGTGCAAGGCTGGCAGGTCTAGCTTGTCTGGGTTGTTCATACGCAGGAAATGCAGGACATATCTGTAAAAGTACCTCGCTCTTCTCCAGATTGTGCATTGAAACTCTGTTATATTTTCCACATGCTCAGAAATGGCCAACGAGACCCCTCTTGCCCCAAACAGTTAGGTCATGGTTCATCGAGATCATTGTTTGCTGTAAAATAAAAGGTTTTCTTTCTTCCACTCTCACTTCTGTTTTTCTCTAGCTATCTGTTCTCTTTTGTCTTTCGTTTATATTGTGAATTATTTGAAGAAACAATTTTGTTTGTTCCTTTGTTTTTTCCTCTGTCTTCATTAGTGCCTTGCACAATAGAGTCTTCATCAATGTGTAGGACTCAATGGTGCTTTAACAACGCTACTTCAAAGTCTTTGTTTTGATAGATACACTTGCAGATATTCTTCATTAGGTCTCTTCATTATGATTTTTTTTTCCCCACATAATTTTTATTTAAATAGATGGGAACATGAACCCACCTGAATATATTTGTTGTAACTATTGTGCTACAGCAGCTTGAGATACCTTTCTGCCCTGGGGGAACTGTGGGGTTGTAGCATCAGCAATGCTTATCTGAAAGAACAATTAGATGGTAGATGGTAAATGATGTGTA
>JANIJG010024687.1:17805-27835 GCA_024611175.1 Megaceryle torquata
GAGTGGTGGGAGACACGGGCTGGGGGGGCAGGGGGAGTGGGGAGCGCCAGCGGCGGGCGGCGGGGGGGAAGGGGGAGGAGGGGAGAGGAGAGGAGAGGAGAGGAGAGGAGAGGTCATGTCACTTCCCTGCTTCAGGGTTAAAACGGGGAAAACCCTCGAGGGACAATTGCCAAGGTTTTTCTGATTTCCTTCCATTTAGTGGTAATCACTTTAGAAAGAGTAATAAAAGTTGCAGTTTTAGGAGGACTGAGCCTGGGAATTTACCTCTTTCCCTAGGAAGCTGCCTGTCTTGTTCCAAGCCTCAAATTCCCCCTCACTGGGTGAAATCAGCACCTCTCCTCAGCCCTAAAAACCTCTGAGCTCTCCATGCTGCAGAGATTAGAGAAGAAATTAGTTGCATGGTTTGTCCCTTTTGGGTGATTCCAAGCCAAGGACATGAAGAATGCCACTGCAGCTGTGTACACTGATGATTTCTTTACTGCAGCGTAAGGGAAGCTGGGGAATCTTTACAGCACTGCTAATTTGCTGAATTTCAAAGCACAGAGATAGAATAGTTTAAGACAACTTCACAAGGCCTTTCAGTTTCCCCTCCCTTGCGGCTATTGGTCTTGCAAAGAAGTTCTGCCTTTACATATCGTGGACCAGCAGAGCCTCCCAAAGCATCTCAAGGCATCAGAGAACATTATCATGGAAATGCCTGTTGTTGTGATGGAAGTGCTGTGAGGTCAGCTCATAAACCTGGAGGCCAATGACGGTTGGGAGATCTTTTTACTGTTAAACTGCACCTCAGAGTTTCACCTGAACTGTAAGTTAATTTTGTGTGAAGATCTGAGGTTCCAGCAGACTTCCAGGTGTGCCAGATGTTTGCAGCTTAGCTAAGTGGTCCCAGGCGTCAGGAACAGCAGGTCAAAGAATAGGTATCGTTTGAAGGACCACTCCCGTGCTTAGCATTCATAGATATGCCACTGCAGAACTGGAATCAGAATGGTTTCAGAACCAGTGAGACTATGATCCTGTTTATCTTGTCATATTTACAGCATTGCTTGTGTTGTTTCAGATGTTTGTGGCCCTGCTCTTCTGGTATCAGTTCTACTGCGGTTTCTCTGGCTCGTCGATGATTGATCAGTGGTATCTCATCTTCTTTAATTTACTCTTCTCTTCTCTTCCACAACTGATCACTGGTGTGCTGGATAAGGACGTGCCAGCTGAAGTGTTAATTGCTGTACCTCAGCTTTATAAAAGTGGCCAGAATATGGAGGTAAAAACTTCTTGCTTTTTGTCATTTTTTTCCTCAACATCTTCCATTTCAACTGAAATGAAACCACCCCTGCTGATAAAAACAGTCTGAGGAGTCACTGTTATTATTTCGTGGTACTGCTCATCTGAGTCAGAGTATCTAAATGCCAGAAGCACATTTAAAACAAACCACCAACCAAAAACCCCAGCTATATTTTGACAGACGTAACAGGAGAGAAGCTGGACACATTGTCAGTCAAAACTGAACATCTCCCTCGTGGTCCAGGCTCACAAATAACCACGAAAGCAAAGCAGATTATACCCTGTGGACCAGTTCAGACTTTCACAGAGTAACCTCACGGTACTTACTCAAAACTTCAGACCTCAGCCCATTAGAGTCAGAAAAGAAAGATGGCTTTAGGAGTAAGCACAGAGGTCGATAGACTGAGGCTCTGTGGGAGGCAGTCACCAGCAGATGACAGATTCAGCTGCACTATCTGTTGAGAACACCTTGTCCCTACCTGCTTGAATCGTACAGGGAGAACAGAAGGGATTGCAGGAGACATTCGAGCCAAACCATTCCTGGTAATTACAGCTGCAGTGCACTGTGGGAAGATCTTTCTGCTTGGCAAAACTGTCCACATTGAGACGTTGCTTCCAAGGCAAAAGCTTGTCATAGAAGTATCTGACATTGTGCCCACCAAGAGGAGACAACGAGTGGTTTTTGCCCCTTAACTGTACTCTACACGTCGAGCCATACTGCTGGACACTCTTTTCACCCAGCTGTTGTTTGCCACGTTCTGCATTTCTTCTGTTCCAGTTCATTGCCCATTTTTGAGGTGATAGAAATTTTATAATGGCTTCAGCTGATTGGGAAGTTGTGTCTGCCCATCTTCAGCCAGCAAGCTGAGGAGACAAGTCTCCCAGGTTCACAGTACAATTATTTCTCATTAGCCCAGGGACCATTCTAAGTTGGTCTGAAGACTAGTGAGCATATTCTCTGAAGAGTCACCTACAAAGGCGTTTTAGCAACTTGCCAAAAATCCTGCTTCAGGTAGGATCTTTGTCAAGAAGAAATCACCACCAGTTGAAGACCCGTAGAATTACAGAACAGTTTAGCTGGCTCTGGAGGCCACCTGAACCAGACATCTGGTCAGAACAGCTGCAAATCTGGATGAGGTTGCTCGGGTCTTACCTAGTCCAGTTTTGAATGTCTTCAACAACAAAGACTCCACAGTCCTTCTGAGCAACCTGCTGCAGTGCTTGCCCACATGTTATTACAGTAGGCCAAAGAAGATCATCATTCTAAGTATCTTTCAATTCCCATTTTCAGGATATTCCCTTATTCAGGATCTTTCAGTGCTATTCTCCATAGAGGGAAGGAGCCCTGCTGAACCCAGTGGTTGGAGAGGCAGCCTATATCCCCACAATTAAACACGTATTTTGCCATTTTCAAACTATTTCTCCTTATACCTAGATCTTTTATATGACCATCCAGACCTCTGCAGCTTTATATTGCTTTAAACCAAAATGTTAGTTTAATATTCTTAGCAAGCAACTTTGTGCACACACACAAGGACATACATATACATATACGTTCTTCTGTGCTTATTTGCAACATAGCAGATATTGCTGCGTGAATGACTGCTAAAGATCATTGTTGTGGGTCTTCTTCACTTAAGTATCTGTGCTTTTTCTGGGTTTTGATTTTCTTAATTGTTTTTTATGCCACAGGAGTACCAACCACATATGTTTTGGATGAACATGATTGATGCTATGTATCAAAGCCTGATTTGCTTCTTCATCCCCTATTTTGTAAGTGTTTGGTTTAAGCCGTTCTATTTCAGGCAACTCGAGGAGAACTGGCAACTCAGCCTGGGCTAAATTCTCTCTCCTTCTTTACAGACTTACTATGATTCGGAGGTGGATGTCTTCTCCTGGGGAACTCCCGTCACCACAATAGCTCTTTTCACTATCATACTACATTTGGCTATTGAAACCAAAACCTGGGTAAGGTACCCACAGCCTACATCGAAGCTCACTGGCGTATACGTAATTCTCTTCGCACCCCTCTTCAAAAACAAAAGATGGTCGTTGTGTTTCCTCGGCACGTTGTGTTTTTATCAAGCACTTTAACCAAACATGAAAAAGGGGTTAGAATGTGATTTGCAAACAGCTTTGTAGTGTTGTATCTATAATAAGAATTTTTTGAAAATTCAAGGCTGTAAATTCTTTGCTCTGCATGGATTTGGCTCCAGAAGTTAAGTTTTAATTCAGAACCACAGCACGCTTCTCAGAATATAAAGAGTCGTTATTCTTTTGTTGTTCTGTTGTTCTAGACTTTTCTCCACTGGTCATCTTGCATCTTCAGTATCCTTTTATTTTTCCTTGTGGCTCTGGTTTACAACGCTTCCTGCCCAGTATGCCATCCTCCATCCAACCCCTACTGGACTATGGAAAGGCTGATGGGAGACCCTATGTTCTATTTCACTTGCATTATATCACCCGTCGTTGCATTGCTGCCCAGGTATCGTAACTCCTCTCATATCTTTTCTCATATACAGAAACTCTTTACGCATGCGGTTGGGAGGCCAAGAAACATTTCTTTTTTCCCCTCCCTCTCTTTCCTTTTGCCTTACCAGCCAAGTCAATATTTTCAGCAGCTGATTATATGAAGTCAGGTTGTGTAACCTCTTCAGTGCTCCTGACCACAGGAACAGACCACAGCTCCTGGCCATAGACCACAGGAGTGGGATAACTGTAGGCTGGCAGCTCAACCTCCTGGCCATGCAGAGATTTGCTGCTCTGTGAGGTTTTCCATGCTGCTTCCAGATTCAGCCCATCCTCCCATCACGTGCAGAGTACAGAAATTCTGATAAGGTGTTGTGGGCTTAACTTGCCTACGTACGGATGTAGGAGACGTGCTCTGCAGACCGATCCCCGTTGCCTTAGGTTCCTCACTGGGAAAGGTGAAAGGCTGTGTGTAATCACAAGGTGGATCGCTGGCTGAAGGCACAGATTTATTACACTGCTTGGTATTAATCACAACGGTAGCACAGCACTCAGAGCCTTCCACCTGAAAGCTTTCTTGTGTCAAATGTAAGAAAGGTGCATCATTTTTTTTGTGTGTTGTAACTCTGGATGTTTTCTCTTAACAATATCTTAACTGCTTCCTTCTTTCAGTTCTTTTCACGTGCACATTCTCCTCCTGCAGATTTCTGTACAGAATCCTTCAGGGAACCCTATTCCCAACCCAGCTTCAGCTTGGACGCCAGTTGAGTAAACTACCCCCAGAGATTCGCACCCAGCTTCTGACCAAGTTGAATGTAAAGGAAACAACACGTCAGACACAGCCCTTTGCAAACAGCCTCTCACCAAGCCTTGGCTCAAACACTAGTGATTGCTATAAGGCTAATAACCAAAGCACACCTTCACCAGCATCTCCTCACACAAGCGACTCACTTTTCCAAGAGGACACGAAGGCAGAACATACAGCAGCACAGACTGTGGCTGCCTCTCCCCGGGACCCCGTGCTGTATGAGGAGAACAAGCTCCCCTCATCAGCGAGTAGCCTGGAAACGTCCGTGGGATTTCATGAAGTTGGACACGGCACTTCAGAGGTCGAGTCACTGCCTGTGAGAGCAACGTTCCCATGGAGCTCAGCAGTCGACCAGGCAGACTTCAGCTCGTGGATCACATCAACTCCGCTGTTCAGTCGCGTCGGGACCGTTCTACAGGTGCCACCGGGCAGTTTACAAAGCGAAACGCAGGACACTATGTGTGTGCTTGGCTCTTCTCTGCACCTGGACTTCAAAGGCTTAAAAGAACAGAGCTCAAATAACTTGCAGGACAAAACGAAAGGGACCCCAGCTGATCGTTGTAAAAGTGACAATTCCGAGACCACCTTTTTATGACATGGGCCTTAAATATATTTATCTTTTCTATTTGCACACATTTATAGTGAGATTACTCTATTTGTTTCCAAAGACGAAACAGAAAAGCAAAGGTACAGAATGATTATTTAAGAATGTTTAAAATACAGTATATTGAAATAAGAGCTTTAAATATAAAAAGAAACACTTGAAAGTTTCCTTTATATTGTTTTATTTTTTCATCTCATTTTGTAAGGAAATGCCGTCTCTTTATTTTTCAGATGCTTCTCTTTTATTCTGACACATATTGTAAAAGCAAAGGACCTTTCTACTACCATGTTCAGAAGGTTAGATTCAGCAGCAATTACTGACATCTTTATAGTAATCAAGGAGGAAGAGCCACCATAACAAATAGGCACTGCATTCCATCCATCACCTGCTTGCCAGGGTATCTTGTCACTGGAGCAAACCATTAGGAGAGACTTTCAAACTGTTATACACCTCTCTGTAAATGTTAACGGTATCTTACCACCACATTCATAATACTGGTATTTTATAAGAGACACCACATTTTGATATTGCAGCCGTAGCTTTTTATGTGTCATGAGAAAACAATAAATAAATGACCTTCCATATTGCAAAGTGACTTCCCGGTCTGGCATTAATAGTCATTCAGCCCTTCGCCCAGAGCAGCCAGCCATGGCCTTGTGTCAGGTGGTTCGGCTCCTGAAGAAGAGTTATTTGGTGGCAAAGAGCTGGTGCATTGGGTCCGCTGTGGAGCTTGAGCTGGGAGGGTCTCTGATCTGTGCTGGAGCACTAGCAGGAGTAGGCTGGTTCTGCTGAAGGAGTCAGTGCTGCTTGCTAGTGGAAGACACGCAGGGTGGAGTTTTGTTAGGAACTGTCACTGTTGATTCAGACGGGTTAAATCAAGCCCTTGGTGATCTGGAAAGGCCATGACCAAGCTGCAAGGCTGCAGGGCTATGCAGAGCCTGGTGTAAGACAGGCTGGCCCCAGTCCTTAAAGCTAAGGTACATCTCCAGCTGCTACTGGTGCCCGCGTGTGTGGCTGTGCCGTGCCGGCCTGACGGATCCCAGCAGGCTTTGGCTTTGAGAGGCTCCTTGCTTCTCTCATATCTACTCAACATGACCATGTAGGAACTACCTGCTGCACTTCTTCACTCCCTCATGGCAGGTTCTCAGGTGGCCGTTGCCAGCAGTTGTGTAAGGCCAGAACTTCACTACATGCCAGGGAGCCTGCCTCCCTCATGGCGTGCCTCAGCCCTTTGAAGCCGCGGTGCCACCACGTGTCACCCGCTAAGCCACTCGGGATCTTCTTTCTCAAAGGTTTATACACTGGCCTCTTTCCCAAAGCTGGAATCGATAACAGGAAACCATCAAGTGCCAATGACAGGAAGAGTTGAAAGCAATCTAAATAAGAGGTGTTAGCCCGTAAATACATGACCCTCACAAAACACGGCACGTCCACATGGAGCTAAACGGCAGTTTGGAGTTAGAATTGAGTAAGGACAGGGCAAAGGTGCTCAAGGACTCACCCTTTAGGTCTCCTGTGAAGAGCTTTAAGCATGCTCTTGTAAAAAAACAAGGTACCTGAAGCACAACTTCTTCCTAGTTAAAGGGGCCCATGGGTTTATGTGAGTTTCTTTTACACACCTGTTGACTCCTTCGGTACCATCCTAGAACGTCTTGACCTCTCTCTGATCCATATTGGTTAGGATTAAGAGTTGGCATTTGTTTTTCCATGAAGATAGGTGGGCACCTACCCTGCTAGTGCCACCACCAGCAGGGAGCCCCTGGAGCATGTGGCCTGACACACAGCTCTGAAGCAGGGCAGTCCCACACCCTCAGAGCACTTGCTTCTCCCCGGGAAGGCAGCATGCAGTGCTGAGCTCAGGTGGAGAAACCTCCTCTGCAGCTGTCTCTAGGGGGGTGAGACAGCTCCGAGTTCAGACAGCTCTACTTGTTTAGCTGATGTCACGGTGTTGGGTCACAGGCTGGACTTGAACTTGGAGGTCTATTGCAGCCTCAGAAATTCTGTGATTCTGTGACTTGCTCTACCAGCCTTCTCAGTCTTGGTAGGAACTCTGCTGGGATGACTTTGCAGGTAATTTCGTGCGGGGTTAGCTGGCTGTATTCAGCACAAACTGCTGAGAGCACCTGTGTGGAGCTGCAGCGGCTTTTAATGCCAGAGGGGGAATCCAGTGACACTTTGAAATGTGCAGATGTTGCCACCTGGTTAGAAATGTTCCTCTGCTTGTAAAACAGGATCTCACGGAAGGACACAGGCGGGCAGAGTTGAGAGGTTCGCAAGATGTTAAAATCAGTCTAAGAGTGTTGTGAGGTCACAGCAGGAGCTTGGCAAGGATGTCGTGTGTGTGTGTGTGTCCTCTCTCAGATACTGCAGCAGTCCCAGCAGGCACGTGAGGATCTCTGGAGCTTATGGACTCATCCACATCTTTCCACAGGACATTTGGTGTCCCAAAGACCTTCATGGGCCATGCCCAGTGTTGTCAGCAGAAAGGGCTGGAACATTGCTGGGCTTTGGCTCAGATTTCACAGTCACAGAATCACAGAATGGTGGGGGTTGGAAGGGGCCTCTGGAGATCATCGAGTCCAACCCCCCTGCCAGAGCAGGGTCACCCAGGGCAGCCCACACAGGAACAGAGCCAGGGGGGGTTGGAAAGTCTCCAGAGCAGGAGACTCCACCAGCTCTCTGGGCAGCCTGGGCCAGGCTCTGGCACCCTCACAGTGAAGAAGTTTCTCCTCCTGTTTCCATGGACCCTCCTCTGTTCCAGCTGCACCCCTCACCCCTTCTCCTATCATTGGATGTCACTGACAAAGGCGAGAGAAGATTTGATGACATTCTCATCAAAAAGAACTTAGATTCCTCACTAGCCATGCCTTTGTGATGTAAGATTGGGTTTAGTCATTGTGTTTTCAGTGTTTGAAAGATTATTTTTGGAGGTAAGGGCCACACTGAGGCCTCCATGTGCCACAGAACACACAGGGCCACAGAACCAGGTCAGCAGCTTGTCAGTAAGCAACGTGTCACCATTTTCTTTTGGGAGATAAATTGTAAAATAATATAAATACCATGGAATTTAAACCAGTTTGGAGGGGAAAAAAACAACAAGCAAATGACCAAACAAAGAAGGGAAACACATTTCACATCTGGGAAGGAACCATTAAGCAAACTAATTCTTGTCATTTCAAATCAGAAGTTCTCTCTTCAGCTGCCAGAAGACAAACACATCAAATCAAGTCACTTGCTGGGCTTTAGGGCCTATCAACATTTTGAAGCTGCTGTTCATATTTGAAAGGTTTTAACTAAACAAATGCTGTGTACGTTGATCTCAGTAAAATAGAAACGAACTTCTAGAGTGGATCCCATCAGTGCAGTCGAGCACTTGTCCTATCAGGCAGAACAAAGCTTCCAATTCATGAGGCCAATCCTCAGAAAGCACCCGGCTGTTTATTGAAAGATTCCAGAGGCAACTAAAACAGTGGCCAATTTCAGCCTGTTCCCAGCAACACCCCCTGCACACCCTGACAGTGTTTGCACTGAATTCTACAAGCACTTCTGCATCTTTTAGGATGAGTGGAAATGGGCTTAAGTTGTGCCGGGGCCGTTAGGTTGGACATGAGGAACAGTTTCTCTCCTGAGAGAGTGGTGAGGCCTTGGACCAGGCTGCCCAGGGAGGGGGTGGAGTCACCATCCCTGCAGGGGTTCCAAAAATGTGTAGAGTGGCACCTCAGGACATGGTTGAGTGGTCACAATAACGTTGGGTAGAGGGTTATGATGATCTTGAAGGTCTTTTCCAACCTTAATGATTCTGTGGTTCTTGTCGACAGTGCTGGTTTAAGCAGTCCAGCTGAAATTCAGTGACTGAGAAGAAGAGAGCCGAGTTGAGCATCCCAGCATTCCATATTTCCTCCTCTTATCTATGTGAAATAGCTTCCCGGTGACTTACCCATTTTACAGATTTCTCTCGGGGTGTAAAGGTCTTTGAGAAGCAGACAGCACTCTTCTATCAGGTTAGCACTCTAATCTCAGCAATTACACCTCCCACACACAAGGCAACTGAGGACCAGAGGAAATGGCCTGCAGCTGCCCCAGGGCGGGTTTAGATTCCGTATTAGGAGGAACTTTACTGAAAGAGCAGTCAGGGGCTGGAACAGGCTGCCCAGGGAGGTGGTGGAGTCACTGGAGGGGTTCAAAAAACATGTAGACGAGGCAATTCAGGACATGCTCTGGTGGGATGGTGAGGTGAATTTTTTGTGGTTTTGTTGTTGTTGTTTGGGTGGGGGGGGTTGCCAGTTGGATGTGGTGATCTTAGAGGTCTTTTCCAACCATGATTATTCTGTGATTCTGTGAAAACAGGGACTAAAATTTCCTCAGACCCTTTCAAATCATTCACACACAAGCTGCTCTTGCTTCCATTACGTGACTTTCTCAACCAGCTTGCACTGAACCCTGACTTGTCATTTATTGCCACCCCGGTACTGCTCAGGGACACAGTTGGTGCTTGCTCTTAAGACATCTCCTGCAGGCTCTACCCCCTTGATCAATGAGCGCTGCTTCTTTGGGCCTTGGACCAGCTTCCTGGTGTCACACTCACTGCTCACTTTTGGTTCTTCTCCGGGATTATCCATCCCAAATGTTGTAGGGTGATCATCCACTCAACATACAGCAGGTCTGGAGGATTTGAGGAGGTTTATCCATTAAAGGTGCTACATAAAAGGGTTTTGCATGGATCCTGCTGCAGTACATGGAGATGTTCAGCTTAAAATAAACTCCATCAGAACAATGTGTGGCTGAGTCATCTGGGAGTGACAATTCCTGCCCTAATCGTAAAATTGTCATCAAAAAAATGAACTAAAAATTAAAATTTTTTAAAATCATAA
>JANIJG010024688.1:0-44599 GCA_024611175.1 Megaceryle torquata
TCTCCCCTGAGCCTCCTTCTCTCCAGGCTCAACAAGCCCAGGGCCCTCAGCTGCTCCTCACCACCCTTGTGCTCCAGTCCCTTCCCCAGCTCCGTTGCCCTTCTCTGGCCATGCTCCAGCCCCTCCATGTCCTGCTGGGGGTGAGGGCCCCAGAACTGACCCCAGGATTCAAGATGCAGCCTCTCCAGAAATGCAGATCCTGCAAAGTATTTCATGTGAACACACAGCTCTTAGTAGTTTGTGGGAGGTGGGGTAAAAGCATCTGAATGGCTTTTGAGTAACACACTTTCCTTCCTGAAATGACCTTCTTGGCAAACGTGAAAGCTGTTTCCTAAAGGTTTAGAAGCACACCCACATCCCCCGGACACTCTTTAGGAAAAGGTGCTTTATTCATTCATGTGACAGCATCGCAGTACTGCAGAGTCAGGGCCTTTCCACAGCTATAAGCAAGAGTGAGTCAGAGCGAAACTGCACCGTCAAGATCTCTGACGCGGCAAAGGAAACACAGGTAAACACAGCAGAGCATGGTCTGTGCGCAGGCCAGAGTTTCCTTTGTGGAATGGACACATCTGGCTTACGCTTGTACTGAAAAAAAAAAAAAAAAAAAAAATACAAACCAGGTTCCAAAACAGGCAGGAGGGAATTGCACAAGAGCAAACAGCTCTGGTCTCCCTGGGCGTCAAACCAAAATGACTTCATGGAGACCCACAGATTGCTCAAAAGAAGTTTGGAAAGGAGCGCTCAGCCTCCTCTGCCGCTGCTGCACCAGCTCCTGGAGGCAGTGGAGGAGGTGCCCATGTGCCCAAAGACCCTTTGCTTTGCATCCCACAAAAACACCGGCGCCCAAACCTACAGCTGGGGCTGACAGTGACCTCTCGGCTGCAGGGGACCCGAGCTGCAGGGAGGTGCCTGGGGCTTCATCCTTCACTGAAGGGAGTGGGTTTAGCTCCAGGCTCTGGTCCATGCTGCCCACAGACCCACGCCAGGGCACTGGCTCCTGACAGCATCGCACTGACTGACCCTGCCATGTTTGTTTTGATGCCCTGATGAAACTGTCTGGCTCTTGACAGAGGAGCTTTATCAACCCATTGCAGATCTGAGTTAATCCAAAAGAAGCAAAAAATCTCCCAATGCAGAAGCCAAAGGGGAAGCAGAGAAAGGTGGGATCCTACCAGTGGAAGTGGGTTGAGTTGAGCACTACTGGGTATTGCCTGAGCCACCTGCTCTTCTCCCTTCTCACAGCTTCTGCTGGCAGGCCAGTGGAAAAACCACACGGCTGCCTTAGAGCAGGGGAAGAAAAATGGGTCACAAAATACATGACACACGTCGTGATTCAGATAAACTAGTGTGCCTGCAGTGATTCATTGGGAGCAGGTTTCCTCATCTCCCCTGGAAGAGGCAACATCAACAACAAAAGGAAAACAAATCTGATCACAAACCCCCACTTTGTCTCCACCTCAAACCCTTCAATTACTAACGTTTCATCCCCTTCGCTCTTACTCATACACCAAACATTCCTCACTTTTGCTCCTAAAAATAAAATTTAAAAAAAAAAAATCTAAACAAACTATAACAAAAAATACTTGGCATTTTACCAGCATCTTTTCTTCTTGCAACAAGTTCCTTCACAGAGATTTACGAATGCGACTTAAAACAAGTTCAGTGCAGTGAAGAAAATAAGAATTGAAGAGGTTTTCCCAAGGCAATGTATTGGAGGCAGGCTGGAAGAACACGGTATTACAAATAACATGGGAGCTTTCCAAGAAAACCCTTTCAGAAAGGTCAAATTTATCTCCGCTTTCTCTTTCTTGGATAACAGATTCCCAGAGTTGTCAGTGAACTCTTTATCACAAGGAAGCAGGGGTGTGTGTACCAATACATATAGAAAGAGAGCATGAAAGAAAGCGGAAGATAAGAGACGTCAGAAGAATTATCTTCAGCTCTGAAATGATAATTTTATCAGAGCTGGAACAAGAAATCTCCTTGAACACAGTACGCCCTGTTCATACAACCAGCACTGGCTTACTTGGGTGGGTTTGTGCCCATTTCTAGGAAATGAAATAACATTAAAAAAATGGAAAAACGAACATTCATTAACTGCTTCTACATTTTAACACCCCACAGAAATGTGAAAATAGTGGCTCCCAGGGCACAAACCCTGGGAAGCAGCTGGACACCAGCCCACAGGGACTGAGCAGTGATGTGTCCCAGCCAGGCTGGGCTCTGCCACCGCATCCCAGCACATCACAGAACTGACCCCCTCATCAGCCAGGCACAACACCCACTGGAGTTTGGGAGCGGAGACTTTGAGCTTGCTGAAGGCACTGAAAATACACATCAACTTCAGCAGACATGTGCACTCACTGAAGAAAACCAAACCAAACCAAACAACCAAACAAAACCAAACAAATTTTTTTAAAACCCAAACAAACAAACAAACAAAAAAAAACCAAACAGGAAAAAAGAAAATCAACAATTAAGATGATGCTGTGCATTTGCAGGATAGCATTTGAATGCCCAAGGAGACAGAGTGTCTGTGCAAGCTCATCACAAGCAACGCTGCTGAATTATGCATCCTAAGTGCAGGTTTGATACGAGACTTAAAAATAGAAACATTTTTTTTCCCCTAACAATAGAACATTCATCGAAATATAAAAAGTAACTGTGGGAATGCAGAATTAACCTTACACAGCACGTTTACTTCTTTGCCCTGTATCTGAAGCTTTCCTCTTTAGCCACATTTAAATTTACAAGAAGCAAGCAATGAGAAAGAAAAAAAAAAAAAATGCAGAGTCTAAGCACAAAAGATTTGATGGGGTGTGAGGAGAGGAGGGGGGTCAAGAGAACAGGAAACCCAAGTTGACGGGAAACCCAAGTGACATTTGGCTTTAATGAATGACTTAAAACCCCAATATTGCTCGTCAGGAAATGGGGAGAGGAAACTGAGCGATGTTTTGAGAGTATAAATGAGGGGCTCCATCAAGGTGAAAGCTGCAGATCGGGTTTTTTAACCCTCCGGTCAAATTCATCCGAGACCTGGACCAAGAGGCGAGCAGCCCCTCTCCCCAGCATGCCAACCCACCCAGCCCTGCTCCTGCTGCTCCTGGCCGCCAGCACCCTGCCCGCCGGGGGCTCGCCCGACGACCCCTCCTGCCTCCACTTCCCCAGCCGCCTGCCTGCAAAGCTCAAAGAGCTGAGAAGCAAATTTGAGGAAATTAAGGACTATTTTGTAAGTATAACCCTGCTGCTCTCCTCTCCTTGACTTTTTTTTTTTTGCAAAGTTCAGTGATTTGGAGGAGCGGGAAGGCAGCTTCCTCCCAGCAGAAATGATTTGGTCGTGTAGGGTGTTAAAGGCTGACGAGGGTGAGCAAGAGAAGTTCGGTTTCACTGCTTGCTGAGAGACATCATGTAAAGGTTTTCTTCCTAGTTTGAGTCTAGTTAGAGATTTCATAGTGAATCATTGCAAACCTTTCGAGCCCAACTTCCCCCTAAATGCTACAGACCAGATTATTCACTGAAATAATAGGAAGGAAATAGTCACTTCTCCAGGGCAACAAGGTCCAGCCTCGCTGGAGTCAATGCCAGACGAAAAGGGAAATCTTTTGCTACAAAGTTTTTCTTTGAAAGAACCACAAAAGCCTGAACCTGGTTATTTTATGACCAGACAAATGCTGCAGCAACCTATCCTTGCTCTGGTGCCTGTGCAAGGTCCCTGCTTTGCCCCACAGCTAACGGGAGCCTCGGGGCTGCTGAGGAAGCAGCACAAGACAGACTCAGAGCATCTGTCATCACATCGGTGCTGATAGAGGCGGTTGGTCACATCTCTGCTGTATTGATGTCAGTGTGTTTTAGCAATAAACCAAGATAATTCTCCAGATTAAATCTCATGCTAATGTCATGGCTTGTATTTATTATTAAGCAGACACAGCCAAGACTTTAGATTTACAGCTTGCTGTAAATCGCTCAGTTAATTTGAGGAAAGTACATTTTTAACCTCTCAGGAAAGATTTTAAGTATCGTGCTGACACAGAGTGATGCTTTGGGTGGTACCAGCCCAGCCTGCTGCAGGTCTCTGGTCTTGCAGAGCTGACGGTGCAGCAGCAGCAGCACAAGAACAAACGCACTCGGCAGATCCCTTTTCCCCCTTGACTGAAGATTTACAGAGATAACCAAACCAGGGGGGTTAAACCCTCCTGCTCTTGGTGAGCCCAGGGGCAGGCATCTCCCTTCCAGGGACTGCCAGACCCTTGTCAGCCCTCTGCCGAGCAGTGGGGTTTGCATCAGCTCTCCTCCACAACCCCCCTGCACGGCTGGGCGTGCAGCGCTGGCAGCTGCGGGAGGAGTTTCACGTGAACGAAATTGCGTGTACTGAAGCTTGTGATTTCACTACCTCGCTCTCTTGACCTAACAGTAATTGGATTGTAAGACTATGGACCAAACAAGCGGGGTAACGCTGTCGGGTGTTACAGTCCTGCACACACAAGCGTGCTGGGTGCTCTTTGCTGCAGCCAGACCATAAATGTGAAGATCACAACGATCGTTTGGGGAGGCAAAGGGAAAAAAGGGGAAATTAGCGCTGACTGTCTAAGTGAAGCTCACGTTTCCATTGCACCCTTCTACAGCAATCAAAAGATGATGAACTTAGCATCCAGCTGCTCAGCTCCGAACTGCTGGATGAGTTTAAGGTAAGGATCCTAATTTTCATCTAAGCCATTTATCCTTCTTAATCCTTTCACCGGCGCAAGGAAGGAAGCAGACTGGAAATTGTGGCATTTCCTAATGTCACGCAGGGAGAATTCTCCAGCCAGGCAGTGACACGTGTGTGTCTGCGGTGGGGCTGGCGCGTGGCTCCCCCCAGATGGCAGCCGCAGGGAGCGGTGCTGACACATCACCAGCTCCCTGACCACGCCACTTTGATTCTTACAAACACCCAGGCACACGGGTGCTGGTGGCCGGTCCCATCGCAGTTACCTCCTCTCGCCCCAGGGGACCTTCGGCTGCCAGGCGGTGTCGGAGATGATGCGGTTCTACATGGAGGAGGTCCTGCCCAGCGCCATGAGGACCAGCACGCATCACCAGCGGAGCATGGACGACCTGGGCAACATGCTGCTGAGCCTGAAGACAACGATGAAACGCTGTGTGAGTGGGGCTCAACATCAGAGGGAGGGATGAAATCGGTGCTCTGGTGAGGTGGGGCCAGTCCTAGAACAGCAGCAGGGTGGGGAGGGGGTGCTGGGTCTCCCCAGGAGCAGGAAATGGGTGTTGGGAGGGTGTGGAGGAGCAGGACTCTGGGCAGGCAGGAGCTGGCAGACCCCTTAAGGATGCGGTTTCACAGAATCACAGAAGGAAGTGACCTCTTCTAAACCCTCTGCTCCATCCAGCAGGATCACCCAGAGCAGGGGGCCCAGCATCGCAGTGTCCAGACGGGTTTGGAATCTCCCTAGAGAAGGCTCCACAATCTCCCTGGGCAGCCTGCTCTCTAATCCCTGCTCCTCAGGCTTTCATCAGTCAGGAGCACCAGTTATTTGCAGCCACCCCCACCCTACAGAGATAAGGGGAGGGAAGGTGGAGGTTCCATTCCTTACCTGGGTGCTGGAGCCGCGTGGCTCTGCCATGATGCCTCTCACAACCGCATCTGGTGTGGCCATGACCCCAGCACCTGCCGTGAGCTGAGACAGACAAGACAAACCCAACCCCGGGCAGAGAGCACTGGGGGGGCTGCCCTCACCCAGGACCAGCAGCAAGGGACTGGGAAAGGGCTTGGGATCTGTGCTCAGGTCACACTGGGCTCCCTTCATCAGTGCACAGTGCAAAGCAGCCACGGCTGCTGCTCCAGGGAATCCCACGGGCACACATGGGGAAGGGGAAGGTGGAGACAGGCGGGGAGGGAGTGACGAGAGGCAGGAGGAGGGGAGAGCTGCTGCCACACGCCCTGGGAAGGAAACCCGTGTGGTTGAAGCTGTTGGTCTCGTCCCTTTGCAGCACAGGTTCTTCACGTGCGAGAAGAAGAGCAAAATCATCAAGCAAATTAAGGAGACGTTCGATAAGGTAAGGGCCCCGCGGGGTGGCTGTGCTGAGGGGGGGAGGAACCCACCGTCCCCGGCAAGGCAGTAGATTTTACTGTCAGCTGCAGCTTAGGACACAGAACAGAAACTTTAGTTATAGAAATACCTAAGGAAGAGAAATCCAGAGAGCGATGCTCGAAGGAGCAGCCGGTGGGTTGGGCAGAGAAGCTGGAGTCAGGGGAAGGAGAACACGTCCAGTGACAGTGCATCACATGAATCGTCACATTCAGACTTAAAGGGACTTGGCTTTCACCTGCAGATGAATGAGAATGGAATCTACAAGGCCATGGGAGAGTTTGACATTTTCATCAACTACATCGAAGAGTACTTGCTGATGAAGAGAAGGAAGTGACCACGGCCACGGGTCTGCACCTCTCACACAAAATCCTGCTGGTCTTTCAGAACTCACTTTAGGCTGCAAGAGCACAGGAGAGATTAAGTTATTTTAGGGTTCAAGTCTAAGAATTACTGGTCAATAACTTCTAGTTTTCTATCGTATTTAAAAGTTATTTTTTGAATAAGTGAATTTAATATTTATTACTTCTAATACCTCAGTGTTTATGTTTACATTATGTTTTGGAGAAAAGTGTGAGGAGCTTGTAAAATACTATTTATTGTTAAATATTTTAATGCTGGTTATGATAGTGCTATTTTATTCATAGCTTCAAAACATCCAAAACAGTGTTCTTCCAGGGAGCAGGTAATGAGCAGAGCTTACCCTGAGTGCAAACCCCACCTCCAGATATCAGCCTACAAATTAGTCCAGATTAAAGAAAAAAAAACAAAAAAACAAACAAAAAAAAAACCCCAAAAACCAAAAAAGTAGGAATTAAATGATTGGTTCTAATAGAACTTGACTTTACTGTTGTTAAGGTCTGACCTCCAGAGCTGCTGGGTCGGCCACTCTGCACTTTCAAAAGTTATCTTCCTATTTTCCAGTCTTTGATTGGGTTTTACTCACTGGTTTGTTGTTCGTTTTTCTTTTAGAAGTTACAGGATATTTAATTAACCACCATTTTAAGGTGGCTTAGGTAATTTGCATTCAAATTCACTCCGCTGCAGGCAGCACTGGCAATATTTTGGGGTGTATCATTTCTAACCCCGCACTCAAGGAGCCACAGCAGCCAAGTGCTGCGGGGAGTGGGGAGGCTACAGCAGGAGCAGCTTCGGTTCCCCTGTGAGCAGCTGGTTTTGGGGCTCCCCTTCCTCCTACCCCAGTCTCCTGCGTGCCCCTGTGAGTGCCACAGGATGCGGGGCAGGAGGAAAATGCCATAAGCCAGGGGCATTCATTCACTTCTAATATTTAGAAGTATTATGGCACCAATGTGGTGAAAACGCTGTCAGTTTGTTGTTTGCTCTGTAAGTTACCACTGAAGAGAGGCTGTTTACACTTGATTTCTTCTATTTTTACGGTGATGGTGGCAGAAGGGCATTCTTCTTGGCATCCTGCCCCCACGGGAACTGGTTATGCCAGAGGGAGGGCAGCCCCAAAGCAGAAATGCTGCTCCATAGGTCACTCCTTCTGCTGAAAGCAACCAGGTGGTGTCAGCTCAAGGGCAGAGTGGGAGCCAAACACTGTAAAACTTTAATTAAACTTCTTACCAGGACACATTAAGCTTCTGTTGAGCCAACTCTACTCATTTTTTCCACCAAATGCCTTGTACAAGTAAGGACAGCCCCAGAGCTGCAGCAAGAGCCAAAAGCATCAGCGGCTCCATCCCAGGGGGGTGGTGCTGGCGGCGGGCACCGTGCCTTGGCCACGGCTTCTGTCACTGTGTGACCTTCTGCATGTTTATCTGTATGAAAAGAAATCTTTTATTTTTGCTAATAAAGACCTCCCAGTGAATCAAGCCTCTGTTCTCTTCTTGCAAGTTGTTAACAGGGGTGTAAATCAGCACCAGTGCATAGATGCCGTGCCCAGTGTCAGCGCACTGGGGAAGAGCCCAGCGGGCACAGGTCCAGGCAAGGGGGACCGCCGAGGATGCATTGCCTGCATTAATGACCAGGGAAGTGAGAAGACCAGAGGTCCTCACGGTTAAATGGAACAAAATACCTGCCAGTGGTTTCTTTCACTAGAGAAACACTGTCCCCAAGGTGCTCTCTGGGTCATTCCAGCTTCTTCAGCCTCGTTGCCCTTCCCAGAGCAGCATTCATGGTTAAAGAGCTGGCTACGTGCCCAAACATCATCAAAAATTACCAGAGTCTGAACATCCCTGCACCTGCTTTCCCCTGATTTACAGGCAGTAGCACTGCTGCCTCTGTTACCTACTGAAGTGGGTTTGATTTCATATATTTCTCAGTCAGGGATGAGGCCTTGCTCCTAGATCAGACAGCAGACACTCACCAAAAAGGAGAATACAAATCAACAACAGAACTTCTCCTTTTACCTCAGGTTGGGGATTTTGTACCTGTGCACACAGATCCGCGTGCACGGCCGCTGAAACCTGAGCAAAAGTTCTGCGGGAACTCACAGCTGTGCTACTAATAAACCCAGAATCCACCCAGTATAACCATTTCCAACCATTTCCAACTCACACCATCACCATGAGGCAGCTGCTGGCAGGTACCTGTCTGGCCACACTTCTGATTTGCTTTAGAGCCTCTTTCATTCTCGCCTCTCTTCGCCCCTTACCTGTGAGTCCAGCAGACTCCAGGTGTTTATTGGCAGCTGGGATTTCTTTCCTCTCTGCATCAGAAATAATTTTTTTTTTTTTTTTCCAGTTAATACAATTTCTAGGTCTGTTTCTGTCCAGATTTCAGTCCAGTGCTGGTCAATAGAATTAATGAATTAACCTTAAGATGTTTTTTGTGTTCTCAGCAAAACCTGCACTTAAGAGCAGCTTCACCCCAGGCAGATCTGCTCTGTGTGCTTCCCTGACCCCTCTGCACCTATTTTTATCCCTTTTAGATAACTTTTCTTTCACTGGAAGCTGTCAGAGCCCATGTTGTGAGCTTGAGGCAGGATCCCAAGGACCCTCATGAGCAAAACCGGTGCTCAGACTCTGCCCTGCACTGAGAAAAGGGCAGCGTCAGCTCGGCTGCGGGGAGTTTTCAGTAAAGCTCAGTCACTCTGGTTAAGGTAACCACAGGAAGGAAGCAGATGGGATGTCTCCTACTGCACAGAGAACAAAGGTTTCCAGTTACCTGATGCTACAGGAGTGGTTTGATTCAGCAGAAAACTGAGGCAGAGCAAGTCAGTAATCTGGATGGGACAGCTGCCTGCTCCTGGGGGCTGGCACGACCGGGACCTTCGACTCCACTCCTCCCAAACTGGGTGGGGAAGCTGGAGAGACTGTGGAAAGGTGCTGGAGGGCTCCCAGCCAGAGCCACAGGTTCTCTTGAGGGACAGAGAAACTAGATCCAGGGGACATTTAGTGCTAGATGGCCACACAAGCCACATGCAAAGATGCCTGTGCCATTTGTCACCAAGACACTGGGACGTCTGCATCACGATGCAGATCTGGTGGGCAAAGCAAACACATCTCTGACTAAACGTTAGAAGTGGTAGGAAGATTGTTCTGGAAATCCCAGCAGAAGCCATCTGGGCAACCAAAGGCAGCATCTGCCATAGAGAAATGACATTTCCAGTGGAGAAGCAATCACCATGATTCATTTCTAGCTGTGTCCTCAAGCAGTCTTTTTCCTGTTGCTAGACCAGTCCCGGCCACAACAGTCCCTCCTGCCAGGACACACTGCTTAAAAAAAAAGGGGAACCCCCCCGCAAAGGGCAGCCTGCAGAGATGGGAGACCCCAGGCACCCTTACAAGTCATTCATGTGACCTGTGACACCTACCTCAAAGCAGAATTACAGCACCAGCATCACTCAGCTCCCTGCTTGTGGCATCTCGTCAGGCTGCCCCCAGACCCAATGCCCACTGCATGACACAGCTCTGGGGACCCCCTTAGGTCCCAACGTGCAAAAAACATCCTCATCTAGGGGAAAAAAAAACCCAACAACAAACCCTAGACTCTTACTATGGCCATGCAATGCTATCTCAGCATCAGCTGGCAAAGCTGGTTGAAGACCCAGCAGCGGGGGAGATGAGCTGAGAGCTGGAGTGAGATGAGTTGAAGCCCTTGGCTGGGGCTCAGCCCTTCCTCTGCTCTGCTGGATCCCACTACAGGGTGAGACCCCAGGCACAGCATCCCCTCTGCAGAATGAAATGGGACAGCGTAACCTTCTGCTTCTCCTGCAGCCCTGGCTTTTAGTGATATGAAGGACCTCAAGCACTAAAAGGGCAAAATCAAAACAAATAAAATCTGGTTTAACTATTTTTACATTGCAAAGCTTTCAGAACTTTCCTGATTTTGGTTGCAGTTATAGTTAACACTTGTTATTTAATTTTAAGTGGCTGTACCACTCAGCCCCACACAGCTCGTGCCTCTCTGTCCTAGATTTTAGCAGCATGTGACTGAAATTGGGACTTGTGTCATGAAAGAGGTCAGGCAGAGCAGCAAAAACAGGGTGGCACGGCCTGGCTGGGAGCCCAGCACAACCCTGGGGGGAGCAGGGGGAAGCTGGCACAGCCCCAGTTTCATGGGCTGCCACTTTCTTATCTCACCTGCACCCAGGTGACGAGAGCTTGACTAATACCGAGTGCGGGAGAGCACGGGACTAGTAAAGCTGGGAGGGCAATGCCACCAGCACCCCTTCCAGTGCTCAGGAGCCCCGCTTCTGGGAAAGGCTCACATCCATCTCCCAGGGCCAGCATCCTGTGTACCCACCAGGGTATGGCCAGAGGGCAGGGCACCAGCCCCAAGCATCCCTTCGAGCCCAGGGAACCAGCACATCCCACCCCTCCCCATGGGGCTCCACTTTCAGTATTTCAGCAAGTGAAATCTAAGCCCGACACCTATTCATCTGTGCTCTGCCTTTACCCATAAGGTGGAGGAGCAGCAGCTCTGGCTGTCTCATAGTGAGAAGCGTGCAAGGACAAACGTGTTTTGCCCCGTGCCACAGGGTCTGGCACACGTGGGGTGGTTGGGGGCTGCCCTGCCCCGCGCTCGGCACTGCCAGGAGCCTTTTTGGTCTCAGCATCAGTGAGGAGGCAAGCGGGGTTCCCTCACGGATCACCCATGAGGCTGATGAGCGGGTGCTTTTGTTCTCTGTGTTTCTTCTCTACTGCACAGCAGAGTTTGTCCCAATCCTTTCCTGCAGGTTCCTGTCACAAACTCATCTAGTCTCCAACAGCACAAGAAGATGCAGCGCAAATAGAAAAAGAGAAGCATAGGTTACCACACACCCCTCAAACAAACAAAAAAAGCCCTTAACAAGCATAAGGATCATTGGTCAGACCCTCTACCCAGCCCTTTCCATCCTGCTTCACCACTACGGGTTCAGCACTCCAGTGCAGAGGTTCAGGAGGCACCAACCTCCCTCTCCAGATGCAGCAGCAGGACAGGGATGGGAGGCTGGAGCCAAACAGCCCCAGAGCTGCACCCCACAGTCCCCACTGCCAAATCCCCTGGGTCACACGTGCAGCTGGTGGAGATGGACATTCCAGGAAGACACATCTGAGGCGGGTGGGAAGGATCCAGCACAACACACAAACCCGGAGGAAGTATCTCACCATTTCTGCTGCTGCCACAGATACCGTCAAGAGCAGAAAGCAAATTACAAACAAAACTGATAATGGGGTTACTGGGTAAACAGAGCCAAGCGATAACCCTCAAGTCACACCTACAGCCGGTGGATGGGGGTTGCATGGGGCTGCAGAGACATTTGGGAGTGAACGTGCTGGTTCTCAGAAAGGCACCTGGTGTCAGCAAAGCTCCTTTCCCATGTGGGGTGCTGGGCTCTGCCTCAGCCGAGCCCCCGGCGCACCCCATGGCCCTCCCGGAGCCGAGCACCTTCTGCCGGTGTCTCCTCCGCACGCAGGCGGTTTCACAATGACTAAGGGCTGGTTACCCTCAGCAATGCAGAGACCCGTGGCAGGCTGGAGGAGCAGCCACCTAACAGGAACAGCCGCCTCGCCTTCCCCTTTTGCGCTGAATCGCTCGATCCTGATACATCCTGAGGCTGCGGGGAGGATTCGGCACCGGGTATCGAAACTCAGCCCCAGGGTGGTTCACGAGGCGCCTGTCAGAGCGCGAAGCGGCCGACTGACAGCGCGATGCCGCGGAGATGCACGAAGCTCGTGTCAGTTTTGGGTCCTATCCCAGCTCGCAATCTATTGATTTGTGAAAGGGCCCGGCGCAGATGCACTGACTCACTCCCCGGGCCGTCAGGTGGTGATGCAGAGGAAGGGAATTTGCTGAACCGGTTCTCAGCCGTGCCAGCTCTTCAGATGCTTCAATCAGAGCATTTCCCTGGGCCTTCCGATAGAGGAGGAGATGGAGATTCAACCCCACAGTGTAGGGAGAAAACCTCAGCTGGACAGGGATGGCAATTCAGCGGTTTAACCCAGACAGTTCCCATTTTCCACCTCTGTCTTCAGTCATCTGTTGCCTTTTGCCTCTTGGCAGGGTCTCTCCACCATTTCATCACACCCTGAAGCAACACGAGAGTCATCTTTGCTCCGGACAATGGAGCTGGACTACAAGGTTCCTCTCCTGGCAGTAGGGCCAACTTTTTCCCTGAGCTGAAACTTCATTTCCTGAATCTTTTGCAATGCTGACCCAGCTGCTGTGATGGGCACATCCCGAACACCCCCTCCAGAACCTGCTCCCAGCCTCTCGGAGCCGCAAGGAACAGCTTTGCCTTTCCTCGTTGGAGGAGTAGCCGCAGAGGTCTGGAGCACGATTCCCGTGGGCCTGTTCTAACCAAGCAGGACAGTTTCTAGAGAGAACCTTACCATTGCTGAAAAGCACGTTTTGTTCCTGGGCATTTGACTTTTACAGCTGCCTTTAAATCATCACCCACCACCGTCTGTCGTTTCCCAGGCGGCTCCAGCAAGCCCTCAGCAGAATCCCTCTCGCCCCAGATTCAAGCAAGCCTGATGCTAATGGGTCCTTTGACATTTTAAGCAACTTAGCTGCACCAGTGTGGCTCATCCCGAGCTCCACATCCTGAGCCTGTTCCTCTGAGGTGCCTGATCCTGATTCTTAGCAAAATACAACCATCATGATTTTTCACAGAAAGTTTTGCTTTGTTAAACTTCAGGGGTTACCACTGCCTGTATCTAGGGTGCAAACCAACCCAGGACAGAAATACATCCTAAATCAAAGCCTACTTGGCCGACAGAAGACTATGGTTACCTTCCATTCGATTCAGAGCAGGCTTGCAGGCACTGAGAGCCCATCCGTGGAAAAACATCTACTCTCCCTCAGTCATGATCTTGTCATTAGAAAACCAAGGGCATTAGCAAAGCAGCACCACACACCACTCCTCCAGTCTCAATTGCACAACGTGCCTTCCTGTCCCCCGCATCCCCAATGGCCCTGAGGACACTTTGTCCTCCTGGGGTTGTCCAGGGTTGACCAACACCATGGGAAGCAGCAAATTGCCGCCACAGGCACGTCTCGAGGAGAGGGACAGGCAGTGCTGGCAGCACTCCGGGCCTCAGCGCTATCCTTGCAAGAGCAGCAGCTACTTCTCACATCGACAGCCTAGGAAACGGAGATCTTTGTGATTCATCTCTCAGGTAGCAGCAAACACTGATCATCTACCTGGAGCAGAGCCAGACTTTAGATCAAAACCAATCCCCTCAATAGTGAGAAATCTGTTTTTTTTTTTTCCTTACAGGATGTTTGCTACTAAAAATAAGAAGGTGGGGTGAGGAGAGAGGGTTTATTTTTTATTTTCCTACTAACTACTAAAAATTAAAAATGTTGTGGTGAATCTTTCATATATTCCTTCAGAGTCAGCAAGTCACACGCACGCTACTTCAATTTTACGTTAAGCGTTGGGCGGCTACGTCACAGCACATACGTACGTGGACTATGTGGTGGATGAGGATGCTGAAAGGTTACATTAAATCTAAATTCAAGTTGAGTTCTGAAGCTTCAGCTCCAAAGTGAGACATGGCTAAAATGAAGCCAGGCCAGTGCCAGCATGGCAGGAACGAGGGCAAAGTCAGAGTTCCCACAACAGCACAGGGAAAGAGGCAACCAAGTCATAACCCAAATGCAAGAGAGGACAACAATCCTGAACACTCCCAGAAGATCTTAAGTTCTGAGGCAAGTCCCCAGGAAGGAAGGAAGCTGCATGCTCCTTTTGTCATTTAGCTTGGGCCCAGGCATCTTCTCTGTCTCAAGCTACAAAGTGCAGCCTTCAATGCCCAGGGAAGCCCTTTGCAGTCCTTCTGTGAAGTTTCTCCACAGCTGGAGACAAATCCAGGGTGACAGGAGAGCACCTGGGAGGAGGACTGGCTGAGCAGACACTCGGGGGGTGTCCAGCTGCAGAGCCTGGCTCTGGGAAGGAGTAAGAGCCATGGCCAAGGAGCCTGCTGCTGCAGAAAGCAGGGACACTGAGGCACTTCGGTGGAAGCTGAGCTGGCAGGTGCCTCGTGTTGGGCTGGGGGGCAAGCACACGTGTGCCCATGCTGCCAAGAGCCAGGCACACCAGAGCAGCCTCTGGTAGTCATCGTCACCCGAAAGCACTGGCACTTGTCACCAGGCTGCAGACAGCAGGTGTAGGATCTCATTGTCTGCATCACCACTCCTGGTTTCCAGTTAAGCTTGAAGTATTTTCAAAAAGAGTTAGCAAGAGAGACTCTCACATGCTTATCTCATTGCTCTTTATCTCGATGGCTCATCTTCAGCTTCTAGTTGAAATCAGCCATCTCTGTCATCTCTCAAGTCAAGCAAAGGTCAGGGTGAATCAGGTGACATCAGTACAGGTGTACAGAGAGCACAGTGTTGTAGTTTACCAGCCGGAGCTACCAAGGAGGAGATTAAGACCGTCACAAATTCAGTTCTGATCAACTTCCCTCTTTCCACATAAGTTGCAGTTTCAGAACATTGCCACTCCAAGACATGGGAAAAGAACAAAGTGTCATGCAAAGCTCCAGGCTCTCCCCAGCACATGGGCTGGTGGAGCTGCTCAGGTTCACACTCAGGTTCACAGCAGCCAGTGCCCTGAGCCTCCCACAACCACCCCATCACCGCAGCACCTTCTGTCCCCAAGGGAGCTCTCTTGGCTGCAGAGACAAGACACAGATTCCTCGGGGGGGGAAGTTCTGATGCAATAAAGCCCTGGGGAAGCACAGTGAAGCACCTTTCCTGCTTTTCCCGTGTCAATGCAACCACTTCACCAGCCCAGCGGTGACAGCTCCGGAGCATTGGAGCTGGCACGAGCAGCACAGGGGCTGCAAACCCCCACCTGCCAAATGGGGCTGAAAAAAATGGAATTATCGCTGCGAAAGGATGGCAGTGACAGGACTTAGCTGGGTCACAAGGTAACACTGGATCCACCTGTATCAGAAGGCTCAGACAGATTCTGTGTGAGAACCTGACCCTGCACCAAGGCGCTGGAGATCCCAGGATACCTGTGGGGGGGGTATAGGGAAGGGTGAGAGGACAGTGGGTGCTCATAAATCCAAACCTGCTTCACTGGCCCCAGCCCTGCCCAGAGCGTCCCCAAGCTGCCCCCATCCCACCTCCCCAGGTTTCCATACTCCACTCCCACCGCCGATGGCAGGGCTTGCAGAGTCACAGCCCCCATCTCTCACACATCCCAGATCAGCACCTTATTCAAAGATTTTATATCCTGACTCCCCTTTAAGTGTTTTTCCCAAGCACGATGTGTGGCATCGCTCCTACCTCCCCCAAACCAGCCTGGATTCCTTTCACCCTCACCTGACACCAGCGAGTGAGCCGCCCGGAGCATCCCCCAGCTGGCAGCTGCCCTCTCCTCTGCTTTTCAGCCTATTTATTTGCAGCACTTTGTGAACAAATCTGTCTATAAATTTTGCTTTCAAACCCAAAGCAACAAAACATCACCCTGCATGAGCAAGTCTCTGTTCTCACCAGACGCCCACGCTGACTCAGCTATTCCTTTTAGTATCGACAGCTTTACAGAAAACAGACCCACCGAGGCAGACACCCTGAAAGCAGTGACAGAAAGGAAGAGTCTGGCTGTGGTGAGCACACGGCCTCTCCAAGGAGAGATTTCTTCTGGGGCAGGAGGAAGAAGCAGCAGCTAGAGGGGGGTGACCCCATGCCCACCCCAGAGCCAGGAACTGGGACACGCAGGAGAACCCCTGGGAGACCTGCTCTCTGCCACTGCTTCAATACCAGTGCCAAAAGGGGGGGGTTGTGCAGCCCTAGGAGCAATCCCCCACCCTGGGTGTCCACTGGTGACGCCTCCCTTCCGCTCATCCCTCCCCAAACAGACAGAAAACATTTCTAGCCACAAATCTCAAGTCTGGGGGGAAGATTTGTGTGTGTGTCAGTGAGCACTGTGATTTCCAGAACAGCCTCTTGGTAATAAAAGAAACGTGAACCTCAGCCCCCCGCCCCTTGAGACAGCCTCAGCAGTTTTTTTACCAGGATTACATTTGTTGAGGAAGCCTTTTTCTTTTTTTTTTTTTTCCAAAACGTTGAACCCTCACAAGCCCGTCAGAGCTAACGGCAGCTGCAGGCTGAGCCCCTGGAAAAACCTACCCGTGCTTCACACCTCTCAGCGCTGCACGGGTTTGGACAGTCCCTGTTTCCGCTGGGGCAGAACCAACGGCATCGTGCAAGCAGAGATGATTTACTGTTAGGGCTGGAGGTATTAGCTCACTCTTTTGGAACTTGGCAGCTGAAGATGTGATTCCTCCCTGTTTGGTTTTTGCAAGTGGGATTGGAGGAGGTCACCCAAGCGCTTATCTCCAGCTCCTGTCTCACACCTTTATGGGATTGGAGCTGGTTCCTCACTGTCCAGCTGCACAGCAGCATCCTGCAGCAGCACAGCTGGCCTGGGTCAGCTGGAAGGAAGTGTTTTAACTGCAGCAGCAAGAAGTCACAAGCCTGACTTCACTGGAGAGACGGGCATGAAGGAAAAAGCAGTAGGACCTACAGAAAAGGCCTGTCCCCCTGGAGCGGCTATCCTGCACCACAGGAAGGGGCTACACAGACCCTCAGCTCCCCAGGCAGCCTGGCAAGGCAAGCAGGTCTTACCTGGACCAATGCAGGATCCTCCCAGGCCAGGAAATGCTCCAAGTGATGGCTTTGATGAGCTTCTCAGACCCGGGAAGCCCCCAGGACCAGCCCTACTCCATCACAAGCAGCCCTGGGGTCTGGTGCAGCACACCAAAACCGATGGCATAGCAGCAAGGGCTGGAGCAGATTCAGACTGAATTTCACCCAAATGTAGACTGAAAATACCTCTGGGTGCTCTGGCAGGTAGTTCCCCAGCACTCTCCCCACACTCCCATCCCCAGCACTCACCACCCTATCCCAGGAGATGCCAGGTAGGACCACCAGCCGCTTCGCCCCAGGGGTCTTGTGTAGCTCTGAGGTACCCAGCTATTCCAGAAGCAAAAATCTGTGGCCAGGTCATCAGAGTGATGGCAGCAGCAGCTCTGGCAGCAGCAGCTCTGGCAGCAGCAGCTCTGGCAGCAGCAGCACGAAGCTCATTCAGCCAGCAGAAAATACAGCTCCATGGGCCAGGGAGAAGAGAAAAGCAACTCAGCTCCACACATGAAATAAAACAAAACTCATCTAAAGCCCTTGGTACCGTGGGCTTAGGGCTTTCCTGCTGTGTGGTTTGGCAAAGCTCATGCGCAGTGCTCCCTAACCCACCTGCCCAGTGCTCAGCTCGGGGGCTGCAAACAGGCCCAGGGGGATGCTCGAGGGTCTCCAGTCTGGCCCTGCGTCCCCCAGGAAAAAACCCCACATGCAGCTCACCCCAGCAGCACCCCCACTGCTTCTGCACCAGCAGGAGGGTGAGGAAAGTATCTGGGGATCTCACCAGTTCCTCCTCTCCTGCACAGACTGGTAGGAGCAGCAGCACCTCCCAGCAGCCCCACAGCCATAAACCCCAGTGCAACACCCACAGTGCACCCCTGGGCTGCCAGCAGAGGTGACAGCAGGACTGGGCACAGCTGGTGGCAGCCCCAGCTCCCAGGGCTGAGCCACGATGCCGGATGCACAGGTCCCTCTGCTGGCACCCAGCTGCAGCACCCATGGCCCTCATCCCCCATCCCATGTCCCTAAAGCCCCAGCCCAGGAAGGGGCACAGACGTCGGGGAGGAACCTCTGTTTGCAGCAGCAGGGACAGACACAGACCCGAGATCCCAAGTGGCTGTCCCCAAGCAAAGGGATTTTACAAGGACCAAAATGCTGTGGCCCCAGAAAACCTGGGCGAGCTCAGCCCCACAGAACACCCTGGGGGAGCTCAGCCTCTTCGGTGTTAAAAAAGGAAATTAAAAATAATAAAAAGAGAGCAATTTCAAGACATGAGGGGAGCAGCTGCCCAGACAGGAGCACCAGGCTGGTTCTTCACAGCCACACAAGCAAGGAGGAGAGACTGGGTGACGCATTAAGTGTCTTTAATCCAAAGGACTGAAGAGCAGACCGGGAAAATTAGTATAAGCCAACAGACAAAAATTTAAAAAAAAAAGATAAAAATAGTTTTTTAAAACAAATTAAAATTCCATACAGTGTCTAAAAGGTCACCTAAAAACTAAACATTGCCTTAAAAAATTTTTTTCCCCATTCAAACACATTTAACGCAGTGAAACATTGTGACAAATAATAATAATAATAATAATAATTCATGGACTAAAGACTTCAGAGCAGCCATCCTGCTCCCAGGAGCCAAGGGTCGCTCCCAGCCCCCCCAGAAGGAGCCACACAAGGAGGGAGGGGTGTCCAGCATGACCCCCAGCCAGGGAGGGGGCAGTGCTGCCACCCCCCCTCAAGCTATAGCTACCTCCACCCCCTTGTCCCCAAGGACACCCCAGGACAGCATCTCTCCAGGGCTGGGGGAGCGGGCAGAGGCGGCAGGGAAACATCTTTTGGGGGGACGCAGGGGGCACTGGCCTCCTGCTCACCCACCCCTGAGGTCAGAACTGGATTCCAGGCACAGGTACAGACTGCGGTGGGCACGGTGAGGGGGAAGCCACGAGCAGCTCCCCACCCACAGACACGACACACACCCCACGCATGGACAGATGGCCACACAGACGCTGCTCACGGGGACCCCTGTGCATTGCCAGCGAGAGTCAAAGCTTCCAGGCCCAGGAGGGGTTGTTCAGGGTGGGTTTTGGCTACCGTGCTTTAAAAGCAGCAGTTTTCCACCAGCAAAGAAGCACGGTGGCCACAGGGGACCCCCCATGCCAGCCCTGCCACACACCACAGGACAGGGGAGATGGCAGCTCTCCTTCCCTGGCCCCCCTTGACCCACTCCCAAGCCCACAGCCCACCTCTAGCCAACATCCACGCAGGGAACACGCTGTCTGGGTTTCAGCTCTACAGTAGTTCTTAAAAAATATTTATACGTTATATACCCTAAAAAGGTCACCACAGGAATTTCCATGTCTTTGGAAGGAAAAAAAAAAAAAAAATAAAAGGATAAAAATCAAAACTTTCGTAAAAGAAGAAAAAAAACAAAAACAAAAACCACAACAGAAACAAAAACAAAACCAAAAAACCAATAATCCAATTATCGGCGGCGTTCGGCTACAGGACAAAACCCCCGGCCACGGCGCGTGGATCTGCCAGGGGGGATCTCACCGCCTGCTCCGGAAAGGTCAGAAACACAGGTGAATAGCTAAAAATAACTAGTCTGGTATAAATGTCTGAATTCCATGCGCTTGATATAACAGTCTGTCTCTTTTTGTCTTTTTTTTTCCTTAAAAAATATATATATATAGTTATTGCTTTCTCAAGGGCTGGTTGGGGGGCACGGGGCACCCTCAGTGGGGGAGCGCGGCAGGCTCGGTGGGGTTCGCTTTCTTCCGCCTCTTCATCAGCAAAGGGTTCGAGGAATCTTCAATTTTCTTGATCTTGATTTGTTCGTAGTCCACTCGCATGGTGGCCAGCGCGCTGGTCATCTCCTCCTGCGGGCAGCAAGTGCAGGCAGCACTGTCAGCAGAGCCCAGGCACAGCCCACAGCCCCCTGGGGACCCCCACAGAAGCTGCTCCTCTCCAAGCTCCCAGGGGAACAAATGGCAGCAGGGGCCGACTGTCCCATCACCAATTTTTGCAGCCCCATGCCAAGCACAGATCTCCCCAGGAGCCACCGTGCTTGCACGGAGCCCAAATTAGCCCAGTTTGCAATGGGAAAGCAGAAGCGGATGGTCCCTGAATGGCAGCCGGGGCACAGAGTGGTTCAGACAGCAACGGAGAGAGGTTTTACCTTCACATCCTCCCACAGATCCTTCTCCTCTTTCAGGACACGGCTGGTGTGCAGCGGGGTCTGGGGCACCTGCATGGATTGCTGCCGAGAGAGCGGAGAAATGTTTGACGAGAGCCGCGGGCATCCCATCAAGTCCCCGTCCCATCCCATCCCGTCCCCGTCCCCACCCCACTGCCTCACCAGCCCCGCACTCACCATGATCCAGGGGTGGTTCATGAACTCTGTTATCGTCATGCGCTGGGTCGGGTCCGTCTTCAGCAGGTTGCGGATCAGCTGCTTAACTGGAAGGGTTTGTGCAGAGCTGGGTGTTAGTGGGTCCCAGGGCAGGTCTCCCTACACTCCAACCTGAGCCACTGCACCTCCCAGCCCCTCTGCCACAGACCTCACCCTGGTCAAAAACCCTTCACCAAAAACCTCTTGAGCAAAGAGGCAAAGCTGCCACATCACTGAGATGACCCACAACTCATCCAGGCTTCCCCCCGCCAGCCTTTGGAGCGCTGCTGGACGCCCGGCTGACCCCAAAGGGAGACCTCAGCCTGGGGACAAGGCACCACAGGAACCACCTTTACCTTCCTCTGACACTTCGGACCATTCAGGATTGGGAAACTCGTACTGGCCCATTCGGATTCGCTTCTTCATGCCGGGTGAGATAGCCAGGCCGTGGTTGGAGTAGAAGGGGGGGTACCCACACAGCCTGCGCCAGGAGAGGAGCAGGGAGTCAACATGTCACTGTGAACCCCATCCCAGCAGCACCAGTGGGGCACGGGGCAGTGCCAGGAGCAGAGCAGGATGGAGAGGGACCCGTTGGACTTACAAAATGTACATGATGACGCCGAGGGACCACATGTCACAGGACTTGTCATACTTCTCTGGGCCCAGCACCTCCGGAGCTGGCAAAGAGAAAAACAAAGTCCCGAGTCAAAGCAGCAGCGCCAAGCGAGAGGGATCTGGCCAGTCCGGGGAGCTGCCAAAAAGCTGCCTGCAGTTCGGCACGGGCTGGGCAGCGCCGGTGCTGCTGCCCGGCTTCAGCGCAGCTGCGCTGGCAGCAAAGGCAGGAGCAGCGCTGGGCGATGCCCCCTCATGGCCACACTCTGAGAGCAGCCCACCCTGCACACGCCAGCGAGAGGCACACCCAGCACCCACCTGCACCCAAAGCAGCCCCCAGCCCCGAGCACCCCGGGCCAGGGTCACCCCCAGCACCGCGCCACGGCTGAGGCTCTGGGCTGGATGTCGAGGGGATGGGCTGGGCTGTGCGTGGCACCATCCAAACCACCCCGGCTCTGTCCTCCAGCTCCACAAACCCAGGCAGGCTCAGACTCCTCCAGCCACTTACCCACATAGTACGGCGTGTAGCACGGAGTGGCCAAGGAGTTGTGCGTGGTGGTTTCTTTAGCAAAGCCAAAGTCCGTGAGTTTTAGCACAGCATTGGGCCTTTTGGAGGTGTACAAGAGGTTTTCCGGCTGTGAAAACACAGGGGCATGAAGTGAGCAGAAGAGCTGGAGCAGCCTCGGCATTACAGGGGCCAAGCGGGGCTCAGCGCCGCCGGGCGAGCGTGCAGCACGTACCTTCACGTCCCGGTGCGCGATGTTGATCGAGTGCAGGTACTGGATGGCTTCCCCAATGCTCTTCATTATCTCTGAAGCCTCTGAAGCATCAAAAAAACCAACCAACCAACCAAACAAACAAAAAACAAAACAACACACCAGAAGCTTTTATAAGCAAGTTACAATAAGCAACTCTCCCCAGTTTACTCTACAAACAGGAGGCCAGAGAGCCTGCCTGAGGCCAACGGTGTTTCCTCTACCTGAAGTCCCCCTTTTTAAGTGAGGGGTCCCCCCCACTTCCGGGTCAGGACCCTGCAGCAAACTGGAGAGAAACCCCTAGAAGGGAGATGGGGTCATCTCCAGCCCCAGACCCCAATAACCAAATGCACACACTCCAAGGAGGGCCTCACTCTGGGGTGGAGGGGCTGACCCAGCCCCCAGCACTGCTGAGACCCCAAAAATACAGGGAAACCAGCTGGGAAAGTTTTCCCTGTAGGACTGGAAGCCAGGGGACAACAGGCTCAGGGTGAGGGTTGGGTGGACACTTTTCCTTGCCACAGCAGCAGTGGGAATGAGATCAATGAGATCTATGAGGACCACAGCCCCTGGACTTGATTTTTTGAGGGAGGTGTCTGTTTCTGATGGTCCCTGAAACTCCTCCTGTGCTGAAGGGGGACAGACTGGGCTAGAGGGCAGCCGAGAGAACATCCCATAAAGCTGCTCTCAAGTGAGCATGAAAAGCAGGGCCCCTTTCCTCATCCCCCAAGTGCAAAACCTTGCTGGAGACATTGTGGGAACAGGCTGGACCAGAGACACTCCTATAGACATCAAGACATGGTCCAAAGAGGAACCCCCAGGTCTCCGCAGGCTCCGTACCCCGTTCCGTGAAGGCCTGGTCTCCTCTGTCTTGAATCCTGCTGAAGAGCTCCCCGCCGTCCAAGCTGGAAGAGAAGCAGGAGGCGTTAGATGCCGCAGCACCCGCCTCCCACGGGACCGAAACCTCTCGATGCTCAGCCAGGAGCTGCACGAGCTCAGCAAGAAACAAACCCCTTTCTCCTTCCAAGCCCTTGGGTGGGTGCTTCTGGCCACGGGGTGTTTCAGAGCTTCCTCCTTCCAGAAATGAGCAGGGCAGAGGCCTCACGCTGGTGGTGGAGACGCCGAGTTTGAGCGGACGTGGTCTCCCCACCAGCCCACAGAAACACATTTACAGTAAAGACAGCAAACGTGGCTCGAACGCGGTGAGCACTCTCCTGGCACGCTTGGCCTCATTTAGCTCACAAGCCAACCACCTCACGGGCCTTCTAACCCCATGCAGAAGTGCTGAGCAAAGACCATGGCATGGGCGAGGAGTCAGCAGCACCGAGACGGGCTCCCCGATGGGGTGGGGGAGGCAGGGACCGAACCCCACCAGCAGAGCAAGCTCTCACGTAACGTGTTGGAGAAGGACCGTGGAAACCTTGGCCTGGTTCCCTGCTCAGGTACTGTGAGGAAAAACTTATCTCCTACAGAGATCAGGAGTGAGATCAGGGATAGCTCTTCATGAGAACAGGGTAACAGCGCTTCCTGCCCTGCCTTATCTAACGGGAGCAGAAAGGGCTTCTGGCTGTCCCAGTGCCGATAGCATCTCCTGCCAGAGCCCCTGACATTAGCTGGACATCTGCAATACAGATAAATCGTGCACAGCCACCAGGGCCACATGAGCAGACCCACCGTGCTCATGCTGAAAGCCAAGCGCTGCCTTTGATGGATTTTACACCCAGAGCATCCCTCAGACAGCGGGGACCTGTCGCAGGGACACACTGCCCTGGGGACGAGCAGGCAGATGAGCTGCACAAACCTTCCCCATCCCCGGTCTGCCCAGTGTCTCGGTGAGGTTCTCAGAAGCCTCTTCCCACACAAGAGCAGCTTGGGCGGCTGCCATGCTGCCTGCCCCGGTGCTGCTCGCGGCACTCCTCGCACCCGCTGCCCCCCCAGGCAACCTACTGGCTTGCCAGAGAGGTTTTGGCAAGGAAGCTGCATCAAATCACAGCTGCGGTTGGGATGTGGTTTCAATACTTTCCCCTTCATCCCTCCTCCTCCTCCCCAGGTTATATCAAACATCTACCCGAACCAGAGCCGCTCAACCACTGCTGCAAGAGGTGAAGTGGCCCCAGTGGATGTATCAGCCCGGCTCAGCCGCATGCTGACCAGGAGACCCCGCCGCAGGCTGCTGAGGTGCCAGGAACCCGCCGACTACCCTGGCTTTCAATGGCCAAAGCCAGTTTGGTTACAATCTCTCTACAGCAAGAACCACAGGCCCTCAGCCTCCCAACAGCCAAGCGAGTTTTCAGAATGACTCAGAGCCGACGCAGCTCCCGCCGTCCCTCCAGCGCCAGCAGCACAGCACCCCTCCCAGGGCTTCCATCCCTATGGCTCTCAGGCTGCATCCCCAGCACAGCATTTCCCTGGGGTCCCCCAGCACCAGCGCAGGAAGGCGTTCACCCCATGTTTTGGCACCACCCCACCACCTCACAGGGCTGCAGGTGCTGCGGTGGGGACAGCCCACCCACAGCAGCACCGTCAGGGACTCACCACTCCATGACGATGAGCAGACACTTCCTCCCCTGGTAGAGGTTCTCATAGACGTCCATGATGCGGACGATGTGCGCGCACTGCGACGCTCTCCAGTGCAGCTCCACTTCCCGACGGGCCTTCGGGCAGTCCTGCAGCATCTGCAAGAGAAGCGAGACCACATCAGTCCTGAGTCCCCCGAGACAGCTGGGCCATGACACCTGGAGAAGACACGGGGCCGAAGGCCAAGCGTGGGTGCTCTTTGTGGGCAGCACCGAGGCGAGCTCCGGTGCGCTCTGTGCAATGCCTCCATCCCCATCTAGTGGGGAGAGTGCGAAGCCACTCGTCCTCATAACCTTCTTGCCCTTCCTTTCTAAGGCTGGAAAAAGCTTATCCCTGCTGCCTGCCACCTCTCTGCCCGCTGAGATGCCTCCCAGCTGCCCAGCCAGGCTGTGCCACCAGCTAGCCAGACTTCCTATGCTGTTTAGAAGCAAGCCTGTGCACACTGGTACCTACAACCACTGCACCCCTGGCTGCCACCAGGGACCCTTGCTCTCCTCTTCGCAGCCCCCCAGCAGCCCTGCCCCCCCCCTGCTCACCCACCACCTCCTGTTCATCAGCTTCTTGCTCCACAGGACCAGCAGGACCCTCCTGCTCTGTGCCCTCACACACGGGCCAGGCACAAAAGCACCCTCAGAGGCCCCCAGCACCCAGCCATGGATGCCTAGGGAGGGGACAAAGCCAACAGCCAGATGTTCCCTAAACAGCAGCTTTTCCTCACAAGCAGCAGCAGCTCTTTAAACGAGGCCCTCGCCCTTCCCAGAGACAATTCACAGTTCCCAGGTGCAGGAAGGATTTGCTCGTCTGCCACAGACTATTAATTACCATGTTTGTCAGGATAAACAACCAGCCTTAATTATTATACTCCTAAATATAGACCAACAAACGTGTCTATCTTGAGCGTAGTTCATTTTCCTTCCTGTCTCCAGCAGCTCTTGGGGCTGGGCTGAGCTAAACTCCCTGGAGCAGAGCTGCACCTCAGTGCAGCAGCGAGCTGGGGCACGTGGAAACACAGCCCACCACCATGTGCATCAGCAGAAAAGAGACAGGCTTGGTCATTTTACCAAGACAGAGACAGAAATACGCTTCTTGCCCCTCTGCCCTCTCCCAAACGAGCTCCTGGGGCTGCTCAGTGAAGGAGAGCACCCGGTCAGCAAGCAGAGATGAATCAGCCCCTGGGATGCTTTGTTGGTCTGGCAGGACCCAAAACAGTGCTCGGTCTGTGCCCAGGGACCCTGTGCTGCAGGGGGATTTCACAGGAGCCAGGGTTAGCACTCGCTGCAGCCCCAGGAGACACTTGCTGCCTCCTTATCAATGAGAGGTTTGCTGACAGTGCTGGCAGGAGCCCTGGCAGAGTAGCAGCTGGTCACGCTCCTGCCTGAAACGCTGGGAAAGGGACTATGATCCCGTTCCAGGGGAGCTTGGTCACACCTCTCCCACCTCCTCAGCTCTCCTGCTTCCCGAGGAAGAGGAAACCCATGCTGGTGGAGAGGATGTGGGGTGGCTTCTGGTATCAATGTGGAAGCTCAGGGAAGACTAAAGTGGCCAAGCCACCCTCTGCAGAGTTCTTCAACACCATTTGCACCAACAGCCTTCAGGTGAAAGGAAGACAGGGCAGGTAGGACAGCCCCTCCTTGCTCCTCCATCGCTTAATTCCCCTAAAAATCCAGATCATGATGAAGCCAAAGCCATAATCAAGTGCAGTGACAGCCCCTCCAGCAGCCACACAGGCAGGGAAGGGGTCTGGAGAAAAGCTTGGTTATTTGCAGCTCCGCTCCCAAGAGCCTGGCTTGGGGAGCCAGGAAGCTGAAGAGAAAACAAAACAAAAAAAACCCATTTGTAATTATGCACTGGGAAAATTGAACAGCAGGAAACAGACGGTTAACATCGTTCTGTATGAGACAAACAAGAGATGTACAGAAATAACCGATTTTTAGAGGTCACTTGGAGAGCTTTTAAAGGAGATTAATTTATTTCTAATCAACGAGGAGGCAGCAGCCTCCATTACCTGTTCCAGCACAGCCCTGACGTTTGCTTTTGTTCTCAGGCACCCACAGGCAAGCAAAGAGCTGCCCCTGCGCTCGCCAAACACCCGGCTACAATTCAGCTGCAGCCCCAGCCGGGCTCCTCTGCTCCCCCACCAGTCTGGGATGGAGAGGCTGCTCTCCTGGCTGGCAGAGGAGCAGATTAAGCCTCATTAAGAGGATGATTTGGTCCATTTAGGAAATGTTCCCAGTGGCAGGTGACAGCAGCACAACAGGGAGCTGAAGGGCAGATGCAATGAGGCTGTGTGGGGAAGGCTATTACCACTGCGGGAGGGATGTAGTGATGCCCAAACCACAGCAGCGCCCACAGACCCCGCAGCGCCTCTGTCCTGCCCACCACACAAAGCTCCAGCTCCTGTCCCCCAGGGCAGTGGGGATGTGCTGAGCACAGCACCACTTGGTCCTGGTCCAGGCAGGGACAAGGCAGTGTTTCCACCAGTTTCTTCTCTTCGGGCAGGAGCTGACAGCTCCCACAGCCAGCGACTTTCCCTCCAGTTCCCTCCTCTGCTCCTCAGCCCCAGTCAGCAGTGGAACCACCATCGAGTGACAGCCCAGAGCAGCAGGGGTTGCTCCAGTCCTCACTGAAAGTCTTTGGAGGTGAGGTAACTGCCCAGGTCTCTAATTTAGCCACAGTACCCTGGGCAGCCTGTGGCTGCAACAAGATCTAGATTTCTCGTCTTGCAGCGATGAGACTGGGATGAGAAAAGCACCTCGTGTTACCCTGAGGGTCAGCAAGGGTGAGCTGCCCCCATCCCACCCCGGCTGAGGGTACCAGCCTGGGGACGCTGTCCCCTCCCACCACCTTCACCGCAGTTTCCAAAGCAGGAGATTTTGCAACCGAAGCAATCCGGAGCACGGGCAGTTAACCCTTTGCAGACAGGAGATGGCAGCAGATGGACAACCTGCTGGAAAACCCCAACAGCTGCTCTCAGTTCACCTTTTCCATCCCTGCTATCTTCTGTTCCACTTCCAAGGGAGGGCTCCTCAGAGGTCAAACTCTTCTCCATTTCAGACGGGAAGCGTTGCTCTCCCTGCTTGCTCTGGCCGGAGCAGAGAGCTCCAGCACCGGGGCTGCCGCTGAGCCCGGGCACCGCAGCGGGCGGTAACCGGATCCCCGAGTTACACAACTGTCCCCGGGACGAGGAGCAAGGGCAGCGTGCAGAGGGGCCTGGCCACCATCTCAGAGCAAAACCAGGTTTCACACAGAGAGAAGTTGTGTGCATTTCCCTCCACAGTGGTTAAGGGCTTTAGGAGTTAGATTTGCAGCCAGTGAAGGTCTCCAAATCACCTCTGATCATCAAAGAGCATCTCCATGTCCAGGGGTGTCCCTTTGACAGGAGAAAACCAGGAGAGCTGTGTTGCTCCAGAGCCCTGCACTGACCTCTTTCTGCTTCCCCCCTGGACACCTACCCATGGGAAAGGAGAGAGAGCCAGGAAAGAGCCACTCCACCCTCATCACAATTAGGGAGGAAATTCAGCTTCCATCCACATTTCAGCTCTCCCTGCAGCAGCTTGACACCCCCCAGACTTCGGCAGACGGCGTTCGCTGCCATCCTGTGCCTTGGCTCAGCCCCGCTCCCCCAGGAGCCATTACACACTGCGAGAGAAATTAGTTATGTGCAAAGCTAAACACACTCGTTAGCTTCACTAAAACCCTCAAGCTGAGGGCTCCAAAACCAGCCCTGTCAGCCTCCATTGCAGTCCCTGCCCCTACGTGCTCAGGCTCCCCCCAGCCCCAAAAGCTCTTCCCAGGCTCCCGCAGCAGCTCTGGGCTTTTCACCATCTTTTAAAGACAAACACTGGAAGCAGCTCCTGAAAACAAAACAGCTCATCAGAGCATCTGAGGGGGAACGGCACCCACCCAGTAAACCCAAACCCCAGCAAGCCCTTTCCCCTTTGCTCGGCACCACGTTGTACCAAATTCCCACCCCACCGTCTCGTGCCAAGCACAGCAAAGGCGGGTGGGTGGGTGTGAGAAAGGAAGACACCCGAGAAAACATGGGGGCTGGAGCCAGCCAAGCTCACGTTCGCTCGCCCGCGTGCGTCCTCAGGCACCACTGATTCAGTCTCACCGCCTCCTCCTGCAATGACGCGCTGTGAATCACGGTGGGGTTGCAAAGGAAGCTCCTTCCTCCACTGACAGGAGGGCCCAGGCAGCACCATCCCGCCGCTACTCACCCTGGGTGCCCCCACAGCCCCACACGGTGCGAGCCACGGGGACACTCCCTGCTCGTCCCGACGACCCTGTCCAAGAGCTTACAAGGGAAAAGTCACCTCCCATGGGCAATTGCCACGAAAACTGAGGACGAGGCACAGGCCAGCACATTGAGCTGTTCATTTTTCACGGCTGCCCCTCTTTGCTCTGGCTCCATGCTCACCCCGGGTGCTCCAGCTGCTCTCGCAGGCAGGGTATTTTTATTTCCATCTATATTTTGATCACACTCTATTCCTCTCGGTTCACATGCTGCATGTCTTGCCCATGGTTCTTGCCCATGAAGCAACCATCCCTCTGACAACCTCCTGCAACAGGACCCGCAGGAGTGTGCCCACACCAACCTAGGGAGCTCCCCTTGGGACCCATCTGCACCAGGAGGGATTAAAATAAACTCTTCTTAAGTTACAATAAAAATAAACCTACAGTGAAGAAAGGCAGGTTGTCATCCTCCCAGGTTATCAGCAGGGAAGCAAGGGAGAGGTTCCCCAGACTGGGGAACACTGGATGTTGTACACACAGGCTCTGGGTTCTCCTGCCTGGGCCAGCCCAGAGCAAGGAGCGTTTTTTCCTAATAAAGCAAAAGGGTTTCTCTTCAAAGGGTTTGCCTCTTCTAATCTTTCCACACAAACCGGTTGCCAACTGGCGTCAGCTGCCTAACACGTCTGTAGAGCCGGGGCCGGGCGCTTTGCACACACCGATCCCACCTCGCCGTGCCGGGAAGGCAAAGTCCTGTCACGCCCCACGCTCACCCAAGGAGGCACAGGGCTGGGGGGCTTGGATTAAACAGCTCATCTCCCGTGTGACTCTTTGCTGCCTTTAACACCAGCACATTTGGGGAGCCCGCAGGTAATGGCCCCAAAGCTGCTCCAGCCGCTGCTGGAGATGGTTTGGAGGGAACGAGCAGCAAGAAGGGTTTGGAAGCAGCAAAGCCTCGTTCCACTTCAGTGTTTATGAATGACACAAGAGAAATAAAAATCACAAGTCCCAAAGCCCATAAGAGGAATTATGTTACCAACCACAGGGAAACTCATGGTTCAACCACAATGCAGCAACGAGGAAATGTGCAGCTCAGGAAACACACACACACACACCTCCCCATCATCACGGGTCTTCTATAAACCTTTACATTAACCCCATCCCCACTGTTAACACCCACCACGATCCAGCAGCGCGCGGAGGCGACGGGATTTTCCCAAGCTGGGGATTGTCCCCATTCTGCCCCACACACTGAGCCCCACACAGTCCCTGCCTGAAGAGCTTTAAGCCCCAACAGACCAGGCAAAAGCCTCATCCTCACGTTTGTTTTGCTTGGGCAAACGCAGAGAGGTGACACATCCAGAGGAGGAGCCACGCACAGGTCTCACAGTGCACCCCAGCCTGCCACACCGAGGTGGCTTATTTAGAAGGGTGGCTGCTGGCCCTGATGGAGCTGGCTTCACCCAAGCCTCACAGTTTGCAAGGCAGGATAGTAGCAGCCACCAGCCTCCTGCAGGGATGGTGGCTGGTGCCACCAGCACCTGGGTGGATGGTTAAGCTTTGACCGTTCGGGCAGGACACAAGCGTGGCTGGCTCCACGCATCAGCGGCACAGAAGATCATCCTCTGCATTCGCCCGCCTCAGGGCTATGGAGAGGATAGAAAAAGCGTCCCAGCAAGAAAGAATTACCCAGATCATACAGAGCCACAAACAGGGAACGAGCCTGGAGATATAACTCAGGCTGAGCAAACACGACCTGACACACGCTGGAGCTGCTCGGCCGCATTCTCCGAGTCTGAATTACGGGAGCGCTCGGAGGAAGACCCGAAGCCACCCCAGGGAAAGGTCCCGCAGCGAGCCAGGCACAGAGAGGCCGCATGTGCGAGGGGAGAGCTCAAAGCCCCATCACACTCGCAGAGGCAGATGGGGGAGCGAGCGGCCTCCTCCCTGCTCCTGCGGGTGATTTTGCAATGGGGCAAAGGATGAACCGGGGCGAGGGGAGAGGCGACCGTTGCACGGCGCTTTCACAAGGACACCCATCACACCGGGGCCTCGCTCGCCTGCCCGCAGCGGTGGTTGCGCAACCTTCCGTGGCCCGTGAGCTGCCGCATCCCCTGTCCGCAGCTCCCACGGGGGTCTGTGCCCACCAGGGGATGCCCAGGACCCCCCACCCCGCAGTCCAACCCCCCTCCCCTAGGGCATCTGCTGAGCATTTCCTCACCCCGCTTTTCCCCTGCGACAGATGCGGCAGCTATTCAGCCTTTTCAGGCTGCAACAAAAGCCTCTCCAGGGCACACAAAGGCGAAGAGCAGAAGAGAGGCCCGGGCTTAAACAAGAGCCACCTGCCAGGGGCCCGTGCCCCCCATGCAGTGGGCGCTGCCCCCCGGCCAGCCCCGCTCTGTGGGTCCAGTTTCCCTCCAGCAAAAATATTCTTGGCACATTGATTTGAAGGAGATGAAGCTCGAAAACGAATACCCAGAAGCAGTGTCCTGAATGTCAAGAAAAGGGGCCACCAGGGGACATCAGGGACAAGGGCACAGGGAGCTGCCTGCACAGGGAGGTAGCAGGTAGGAGGGGGCTCTGAAACTCGTGGGAAAAGTCAAAGCAGGTAAATGGCAACAAGGTGGCAGCACGAAGCATCCCTGCTGACTCACAGCACCAGCAGCAGGCTGGAGCTGGGGCTTCGTGAAGAGAAATAAATCATTTCAGCCTCACTTAGCTGAGAAAAATAAATTTAGGGATTAATTCAGTGCCAGGTTCTTGTTTCAGAATCATTCTCTTCTTCCTGTGCATCAGAAGCAGCACTGGATTTTGGTCAGCCACCCAGTGTTCTTGTCCCCAGGAGGCACTGGGGTTGGCAATAGGAGCCAAGACCATCCAGGCATTGACCGTGCTTGGCAAGGCCCCCGTGTCCTGCCACACGGGCAGATGTCCTGGGAGGTCCAAGGGAGCAGATCTGTGTGAAGCAATGGAGTCACCACCCTGGCCAGGACCTCCAGGCCCATCTTGTGAAGCCAGCAGGAGCTCATCACGGCCAAAATGCCTCAACCCAGCCCACCCCTTCCTATGGGTATCTGAGATGTCACTCCCCACCAGGAGCTACTGCAATGCCAGGCTGGGAGGTCTGAGTGGGGAAAGGAGGCAGCTGTTCTTGAGTGGGGGGACCCCACTCTGCAAACCAAACCACCGTATCACCCCACGCCTCCACTACAGCCCCTGCCAAGGACACGCTGGGGACTTTGATCCACGCAATACAAAGCGAAAGAAAAATAATCCTGGGAGGGGCAGCTGCCTTCACATGAGACATGGCTGCAGCCACCTTGCAGAGCTTCAGGGCCAGGGTCAGCAGCTCCTTCCAGCCCCTCCCCAAGTTTCCTACCAGCGCTGCCAAGCTCGTGAACGGAAAAGCTCACATATGTGCTTTTATGATAGGAAGTGGTTGATATTCACAGGAGTGATAAAAACAGAGGTAAACACTCGTGTCAACCATTAACTCAGAGCTGACCTACGGCCCTTGCACTTCCCTCCTGCAGGCACAGCTTGAAAAATCCTTCTTGTCACTGCCCCAGCACCCTCACGCCTTGGAACCACAGCCGAGGGCTTTCCCTTGCATGTCAGACAGACAGACAGACACACTCAGCCTCCACCATGCAGCCCACAGACAACACCAGGTGCTCCAAGTGTCTTTTTGAGTCCCTTGCTCCATCAGCCTCACCACACGCCCAGGGACCACCCTGGCCAACCTCACCATCACCTCCGGCCCCAGGGACAGCTCTGGGAGGACTCCCCACACCTACATCTCAGAACCCCTTTGATTTTTACACATCAGATCACTTAGGCTGGGAAAGACCTTTAAAATAGAGTCCAACCAAACACACCCATCCGTTCCCTACTTTTAAACTGGAAGGGATTCAGGGGAGAGGCTCAGACCCACACCTGCAAGTGGAGGAATCAAAAAGTCCTGCCAGAAGCCCTGTGAACACCCAGTGCTTCCCAGCAGCTCCTGGGCTCATGCTCTGCACAAAAATGAAGTTTCTCAGGGCTTGACCCATGGGCAGGACCCTCCACAGGACAGACAGGTGGCTGCCAGCCCCCTCTCAGCCCAGTGATCCTACCTGCTGCCCTTCAACACAGGTCTTAAGAGCAGTGTAAATAAATAGACATTAAAAAATATGTATTTAAAGAAGGTTAAAAAAAAAAAAAAAAGACAAAAAATACAAAGTCACATCAAGGCCAACCACTCTGGAAGCACCATTCATTCCCAGCATTGGAACCAGTACGGCCTCGGGATGTGTTTCCTGCACCAGTGCCAAGAGGGTTTCATTTACACGCCCTCGAAGCTCGGTGACGACAGCACGTTTTGCAGCATTCTGTCCTTTCCTCAGCTGTTTGTTTAATAACATTTCACCCTCGTCATGGGCTTTGTCAACACCAGGGCACAGCAAACACCCTCCTGAGATGAGGCCAAGGCTGCAGAACCCAGCTCTGCCTTTGCCAGGCGATCCCCACAGGGCTGCGGAGAGAAGCATCCGCCCGGCACCCACCACACGAAGCCCCAGAGGCACCTGCCTGGTGCCAGCCCAAGGGGCTGGCATCGCGCTCCCGCGCCAGGCACGACGGCCAAAGCGGTTCAGAGGCCGCGGGGACCCCGGCCCTGGGTCTGTGACTCTTCCCTGTGTGAGATAAAGAGCTCCCGTCCCGGGCGGCCGTCGCTTTTGTTGACAGCGGGTTTGTTCTGTGCCGGGGAGCGACACGGGCGTTTCGTAACACGGCTTTGTCCGCGCGGGCGCTCGGCGAGGCAGGGGCCCTGCGGCCACCCCCTGCCCCGCTCCCGGTGCTGCTGCCTCTGCCTCTGGCTCCATACATATAAACCTCCATCGCCGACAGCATGACGCAGCCGGACGCACGAGCCCACCTCTGGGGATGACGCAATCATCGACTGGTTTGGGTGGGAAGGGACCTTTCAAGCTCATCTGGTCCAACCCCCTGCAGGGAGCAGGGCCATCTGCAACCAGAGCAGGTTGCTCAGAGCCCCGGCCAACCTCCCCTGGGATGGTGCCAGGGATGGGGCAGCCACCACCTCTCGGGGCAGCTCAGCACCAATAATTCCTCCCTTCTCTCCAGTCTAAATCTCCCTCTTTTAGTTCAACCCATCCCCCCTTGTCCTGTCCCAACAAAAGTCCCTCCCCATCTTTCTGACAGGCCCCTTGAAGCCCTGAAAGGCCACAGGAAGGTCTCCCCAAAGCCTTCTCTTGCATGAGGCAGACGGTGCCACTGCACACAGAGGGCAGGGAGAGGGGCTGCTGCTTCTCCTCCCATCACACAGCTGTGGCACATCCCCAGTGCCCAAGAGGACCTGCAGAAGAGCTGCTGGGACCACCCATTTGCAATGAACCCACCCAGGTTAAGAGCCAAGCAAGACTTCAGACTCCAGACCCAACACTACCTATGTCACAGACTCCCCTTTCATCATTGTGGCACAAAGTACTTTGGGGGAAATGCTGGACTTTGAAGCAATGCAATGTAAAACCAAGAGCCTCCTGCCACCCCCCAAGCTGGGGGAACTCAGCCACTTGGCCTTGGGGACTCTTCCGCCACCATCCCCCCTTCCCTCCACACCAGCCATCCCAAGTGTCTCTCAGCTGGGAGGAAAACACAGTTGTGTTTCTATTTTAAAAAAAGCTCTTCCTTGCACCCTGCTGGCACCTCATTAAAGCTCTCAGGACACGGTGACTATTCTTAGCTCCCCGCAGGCTTTCGGCAGCCCCGGGAGTCTCTGTGGCACCTGCTGGCAGCAGCCACATGGCCCCAGAGTCGGGGAGGTTTGGTGAAGCCCCGATGGAGCCCAGACCAGCTGCGTCCCAGTCGGCACCGTAACCTCAAAATACCTCAGCCAACAAGTGTGCAAAACTCAGCACATTGTGCCTGGGTGCACATACCTCTGAAAACACCATCAGAGAAACCTTCTCCCCCTGGGCATTCCCAAGAGGAAAACGCTGGTACGTCCCAGGAAAAGGTCCTCCCCAACAGACTACGGCACAGAGCAAGGAGTCAACAGCAGAGGGTTTATGCTCTTGCATCTTTTCAGTCTTTCATTCTGGGACAGACTGGCCAATCCTCCCACAGATGCCCAGAGCCCCACTGCTAGACCGTGTTTCCCAGCAGGCTTCTTGATTTCTCACCAAATACAACCGAGAGCTTGGGATGGATTTTGCCTGTTAGATTAGAACAGAAATGGGATAAAAGGATAACAGTAGTGACATTTAAACAGACTAACAAAAAAAACCTACTCCTGCAGCTACTGCTGCTCCCCTGGTAGGCTGGGCTGCTCATCTTGGGCATTCCCAAATCCAGCCTTTACAAAGAATCCTCACCCAACAACAGCCTTACAGGCACCAGCTCATCTCAGGGCAGCATTAACCGGGGTCCCCCAGGAGCAGAGGCAGCCCCAGGGCATGGGGCAGGCTGGGGGAAGCTGCTCTCTCCAGCCAGGCCAGGGGCTCCTGGATCCTACTTTGGGGGAATTTAAGCTGTTTCAATCCCACTTATTCACAAAAAGGGCTTAGGGTCGGGGCAAGCCAAAGAGCAGACAGGCTGGCCTTTGTGTGGCTCAGCCGCCTGCCACCCAAGGGCTCCAGCAGCCCCCACACTTCCCCTTGCAGCGGACTGGAAGACACTGGTAAGCAGCAGCACTGGCACTGCCCCCAAGACCCCACAAAGTCTAGAGCAATACCTCAAGTCAGCAGCCTCCGTTTCCTAAGCGAGAGAGAGAAATTATGTCTTGAACAGCCCCTATGAACATCACCCCCAGGGCACAACCCCCATGTCTCCCACAATGAGGTTCAAGGCTCTTTCCAAGGCTGCCAGAAGGGACTGGATTCGAAATGGGTGCAAGCTCCAGATGTTGGTTCGGAGGTAAGTCACTAAAATCCTCAAGGCATCACCACCACATCCCAGTCAAAATCCTCCTCCCAGGGATGTTTGCCCAGTTGATTCAGTGCAGTCTTTGGGGAGAAAGAAATGTGAAAGGGATGCTCTGGTAGAAGCCAGAGGTGCCGAGCACAGGCTGCCCTCACTACCAGAGCCCAGCAAAACCGAGCTAACCAGCTACACTGAGAGCAGCCAGAAACCTCTCCTTGCTCTCATTAGCTGGACCCCGTGGGGCTAGAGCCCTGTCCTGCAGATCCTAGAGGTGAAGCCCAGAAACATCAGCTGAGGCACACAGAGAACATCAGCTGCTGTGAACTCCTCCAAACCACAGTGGAGGGCACGAGCTGTAGACCTGCTCTGAAGCCACCCAGGAGGCAAGAAGCAGCAAGAAAAGACCACATTTGAATTCAATCATCAGCTCCTCTGCATCTTACCCACCCAGGCTTCATCAGCCTAGGAGTTGTATCTCTAACAACAGACACCCAAGACCAGGCTGGCCATCACCTCCAGCAGCAAGGAGCTGGGGAACACGAGCACCACGACACTTCCAAGAACCCCCCTGAGGACCCGGAGCACTTCCCTGCTGAATCCCACCACCCATGGAGCATCTCTCTGGCAAAGTTGTTCTTTATCAGCAACCCTTCCTTGCAACAAAATATACCAGAAGTTTCAACCATTAAGTGGAACAAGCAGGGTGGCAGAGGAGATGGAGAGGCAGACGTCAGCAGTCCTGCTCCAACACACACAGCCCCCCACACCAGGAATGGGGTCGTTCCTTGCAGGAAAAAGCACCGAGGATGAAAGCAAAGCCTCCCTAAAAGCCTCTCCCAAGCTCCTAGGCCAGCAAAGGGAGAATGTCCTCTCCAGGAGCCAGCCAGGGGCTGCGATGCCCCCAGGCTCCCCAAAACAGCTCTGCCCTCCCACTGGAGCTGCTCTGCCTGTGGCACAGGAGGTTCCCGCAAGAAAATGCCAGATTCGCAGCTCTGATAACTTCCAGGAGATAACTCAGGTTTAAACTTCCTGGCAAGCCCTGCCCTTCCCCGCACCGCGGCAGAGCCACTTATGCAAGAGCCGCCTGGGTTTTCTTAGCAATCTGCCCAGTGCAGTGGGCAGCGAGGTTGTGAAATGGCTGAAGAGGAAGAGAGTCTCACACCGGAGCCCGAGGGGACCGGGCTGGCTGGAGGAGGCTGCTCCAGGTGCCACTGGCTCCCACAGCCTGGCCGTACCTGAAAGTGGCGGCCACAGGAGCTGTGGAGCCAGCACTCTGCAGGTGACAGGTTGCTGGCTCTGTAAGCGAGCACTTCAGTGCCCACACTGCAAGTGCTTTTTGCTAAATCAAGCGGAGATGTAGTGTCCAAATTGTTCTTGAACACCAGTAGATGCAATAAAGCTGTCATTACTCCTGACAATAAACGCATATACCTGTTACTACACCGTCTCCCCCTTGCTTTTAGTTTTATTTATTATTTTTGTTGAATTAGGCTGTGGATAACACAGATACTTTCTGGTTTGTTTGGATGCAATCGCACCTGCTTTCCCCTCAGCCCCGCTGAGATACCCAGGATGCCACCTCTATTCTTGGACCTGGCTCCCACCTGCACGGGAACTGACGGACTGTGGCTACTGGAACTGCAGGCTGACGGGACACGCTGCCAAATTTCCACAGCAGCCCCAGCTCATGTTCCAGCCACGTTTCCCTGAAAACACACATTTGGCAGGAGGTCCAAGGAGTCTTTCGAGAGGCTGCAGCCTTAGTGCCACGTACTGGGGCCAGAGGACACCGGGAGGACAGCGGACAGGGGGAGCAGCTGCTCCATTTCTGAAGGCTCAGCAGAAGGTGTTCCCACTTATCTCTGCCCCACAGGAACCCAGGAGGTGCTGCAGCCTGTGGAACAGGGACAGTGCAGAATCCTGACCTGCTGTTACACAGACCTGGCTGGCTCCGGCATGAGAGTTGTAGGGCAGCAATGCCCCTGAGCCCAATTTACCTGCCTCTTCTGGGGCCAGCAGAGCAGGGGAGGTTGAGCTCAAGAGGGGCACCCAAAGGAACTGGCTGCAGCCAGTACACAAAGCAAAGCACCACAGTTAATTACAATGATGAAGGAAATTAGTCCATCCCTCCCCTGATCCCCAGTCTATAGCCCAAACTGGGTAAGGATATCTAGTGACAGCAGAGCTGCAAAGTCCCAGCCTGGCTGGGCGCCCCAGGAACATTCAGATCTGGGTTTGCATTTTGGACTTTATCTCTAGTTTAGGCTACAGCTCGCTGGACAGCAAGGCACAAAAATCACATGCAGCCTTGACGCCAATGGCTTAAATAATCTCATTACATGACAGCAAACGTTGTGCCAGCTGCAGAGCGCCTGAGCCAGGGCTCACCTGCCCTCTCCACTGGGACAGCGTGTGTGGTCACAGCAAAGTCCCATACCAACATCACACTCTCATTCACAGGAGGATGCCATCATCCTCCCCTGCAGCATCAGACCGAAGATGGGGCCACAGCAGAGCTCCACATGCTCGCAACAGTACTCGGAGAGGAGCCACACTGGCACCCCATCCTGCATCCCCCTCTCGACAGCAGGCACCATCCCACCACCCTCTCCCCATGACACTTTCACGGCTCACAGCATCTCCAGCAAAACTCATCTTTCAGGTCCTCTCGGGCCAGGGGGATCCACCAGCACTCAGAGACTGGTGGCCGTTAGTCCGTTCCCGAGGCCATGACGGAAACAGCGAGTTAATGCAACCATTAAAGCTGCTGGCTGCTCTAATCCCTACCTCAAATTGGTAAGATCTTGAAAGGCTGAAATCTTTGAAATGACTCAGCCACGAGGTAGAAAGAAACAACAGCTTAAAAGGCTGTTAAAGTGCTCTGCATTCAGACTTGCTCTTGCGTGTCCTGCTCTAACCCTCGCGCGCTGCTCCCCGTCCATCTCCGTAGGGAAACCAGCTGCAGAGATGAGAGCCCTCTCCAAAATGAGCTCCCAGGCACCGGTCACACACACGGTCCTCGTGCCAGCCAGAGCTGAAAGGAGAATATATTTTTGCATCCTGCAGCCATGAGAGACAAGAAGCATCCACAGAGGGGATGGGACCCATTTTCAGCCTCAGGGGCTTTTAAAATCCAACATCAGTGTCACCACCTGAGATGACCATGATGCTCAACAGCCCCGGACCACACCAAAACACTGACTCAATGCCTGAGGTTGAAACAGGTTTCTTGAGGACCAGCCAGGTAAAGCTGTGCTCCTGTGGCAGCTTCTGGAGGTGGTGGAGGAGGCATCACCCTGGTCCTTGTGGATCTACCTCCCAAACTCTCCCTCCTCCCAAACCAGCCTGCAAGCTCAGCCACATCCTGAAGACCCTCTCCCAGTTCCTGCCTCACCCCTGCTGCCTGCAACAGGCAGAAGAGCTGAACAACAAGGGGCTGCCCGTGGACGTCAGGCAAAAGCAGGGCCCCAAGAGCTGCCTGTACCGGGCTGCGGCAGCCACCCTGGCCCACTGCAGACAGCCCCGGCGCGGCGGAGGAAGGGGAGGCAGCGCGTTATTCTTGGAAACCAGGAGGTGAGGTCATGCTGCCTGAATGCTGCAACTTGAGGCCAGACGCACGGGGCCAGTTGTGCTTGGAGAGGAGCCTGATTTCTGCAGCGGGCGGCCAAGCGAGGGCCGGCCGTGGGTTGGGGAGCTGGGTATGTTGGGAGTGAGCAGGAGGAAAGGGTCTCTTAATGGTGGAGGGCTCCTTCCTCCCCGTTTCTCAGCAGGCAGCACAAAGCCCAGCAAAGAGATGGGGTTTAAAACAGCATCAGCTACTGCCCCTGCTGCAAAGCCCTCGGACCACCCCGGTATGGGGCACGTGAGCCCACCACGAAGGCTCAGGATGCCAGTTGCCAAACCCGGAGCCACGCTGCTTCCCATGCCACAGGGACACTCAAATGACCACTTCCAACCTGGCCACTCCTCCAGATGCCTCCCATGTACCCTGCGAGCCCCAGACTGCCCACTGGGAGTTCATCCATCCCATCAGATCCCAAACCTGGAGGTTTCTGGGAAGACAGAAGTCACCAAGTCACTCTTTCGGGCTTCCAAGGCAGGAATTTTCTGAGTTTTCATCACCGGTGCCTACCCATCATCCAGTAAATGCATTAGGGAGACCTGGCTCTGTGTCATCACAGCTTCAAATTATTATTTATATCCTATTTTAAATGCTTTGGAATAGGCAGCACGTGCCTGACACAGCTCAGCGCCTGCTCTGCACTGCTCGCTGCCTGGGGCCAGAGCCAGCACCTCCAGACAAACTCTGTCCTACATATATAGATATATGTTCTGGGCTTCCCCGCCGCATGTGCGGGCAGATGGCAGAAACCTCGCCGAAGGCCAGCGGAGCTCAGTGTGAACGATAAGACAATCCTTTTACCTGGCTCTGTTTGGCTGTTAAATCACAGACAGGGGCTGTACTTTCCCAGGCAGCCTCCCGCAGGGTGGAGGATTCATCCCAGAGCAAGCAGCTCAGCTCCTAAGCCCAGTACCACTTCTGAAGGGCTGCAAGACCTCCAGTAAATCACCTCATCTCAGTTCCCCACTCTTTTCAGAGGTGACACTGACCTTCTTTGCCAAGACCTACGGCTGATGGCACTAGATTATGATGATTATTATTAAGAGGAACAACCCCACCGCTTCCTGAGTGAATGCCAAAGCGAAAACCCAGCTCCTGTTCCCAGGCTGTTATCACCCATCTCGGTCGTATCTCTGACTGCTCAGAACATGTAAGGTATTTAGAAGAGATTACAGCAAATCCTAAATTGTTTAAACAAACTCCAAGCACAAGTCAGTAGACTCCTTTGGTCAATGAGATAATAAACCACCGTCTTGGAAGAGTCCCAGTGATGTCACTACACTTTCCACAGCTTTTCATCCACGGCTTGCACAGAAGCCCACAAGAAGATGCTTCTGATTATATAAAATACATGTTAGATATATATAAAAAAAAAAATTTAAAAAACCACCAAAAAAACACCCCACAAAACACTAAGAGAGGAGCAGGACAGCAGAAACACAGGGAGTTCTTTCCCGTAAGCCTGGGATCTTCACGTACTCCATCACTTCGGGGTTATTTTCCCAGCTGGATTTTCAGGGGGACAAAGCACTGGATCTCAAATGAAACTTCAGGAAGCCACAGGGTGATTCGCTCCTCTGAACACCTCTGTAACAAACCCCCACCACGATGGCGGAGAGAGCTCGAGGTCACCAGCTACACGAACATGCTCATCCGCGGAGCCGCTCAGTTACCAGCTACGAGATGCTCGCCCTATTTCCACGACAGGCATCTTGTAAGAATAATAAACCACAGAAGAACTGGCCTCTTTCCTCCTCCTCCTCCAGAGGAGCCATCACTCATAGATTATCTGATGAGGCTGAGAGTGTTTCGCAAACATGCCCTGAAGCACCAAGGATGCTCCAGAAACAGAGCTGCCAGGAAGGGGGCAAATTTGCAAGTAGCCTCCACATCCCTGCGAAGCTCTTCCAAAGTTCACCAGTCCAGATGAGGACTTCCTGCTTTGAACTGGGGTTAGGAGTGAGGTTTGTTAATTTGTTTTAAAGGAAACCCTCTTGATGAAGAGCTCCACTGAGTGATGTGTACGACACAATAAAACTCACCACCTGCCGTTACTGATTCCCGCTCTCCAGCTTGGCTTACCTGCCATTTCCCTGATGATATAAGGCAGCTGGCCATCAACCCAGCGTCTCGCCTAAAGATTAGTCTTAAAAGTGGAATTTGCAGTAGGCAAGACCGGCTTCGCACCCAGCCCCACCGTCACAGCCTGTCTCGCTAATGCCAACAGCCTGACCACAACGAACAACGCCGAGTCAGGCCGGTGGTGACCTACATACATAGCAGGCTTTGCAGAAATTACAAGCTTAATTTTGCCTAATAATAAATCACAACAAGGCACAAAGAAGAAAGGGGTAAGAAACCACGTAGACTTCACATTTCAGTTCCATTCATCACCTCTCTGTGGACTTTATGTTGCCAGCCTGCAGTAGTAACTCACGGCGCATCAAACAGGGTCAGGTCAGGGGTGGCTGGGACCATCAGTGGCCTGCTTCCCAACGGATAATTTGGGGATGTGACACTTCAGGTATTGCACGGTACCAATAAAAAAAATAAAATGGTGTGGGAAACTGCAAAATAAACAGTAATGATCTACAAATAAAGGAATATCTCCTGTTTACACCTGGACCACACAGCAAACCAAACTACCATCCATGAACTCACACACAGCGCCACGCTATTTAATGATGCGTCTCTACCGTGGACTATTGCACTGGAAGGAGGAGAAAATTGGCTGTATCATTTTCACTGCTGCTGGAACACTGTCCCCAGGTTCAAACTATCCAGGAACACAGAAAAGGTCTCTTAAGCAAGGTGACTCTCAGCAAAACCCCAACCTGAATGCATCTCTCGGTTTGTGAGGAAGGTTTAACAACATAAGAGTCGCTCGCGATCCAAGAAGCAGCACCACGTAACCAGAAGACACCCTGAAGATCAGGAAGAGACGGAACTGTCTCCCTCCAGCAGAGATCTGCATTATTATACAAGATTTTGGAATAGCAAAGGCAAAGAGCAATGCTCCAAATGGAAAGGTTTGCTGCACAACCAAAGCAGGCGGCACCGAGAGATTTCAGCTGTGGCCTCTGGCAATGGGCCATCAGGATTCTTTTAAGCATCATCTGAAACATGACAACTCGATGCAATCACTTCTCCGGATCCTGCTTTAGGTCATCTTTCCACGCTGATGCAGCCCATGAGTAATTTGGAGCCAAATACCTCTCGGCAGGTCTCTTAACAGAGATGTTATCCCAGCTACGCACCAGAAGAGGGGATGACGTCAGCACGCATCATGTCTGGGGCAGTCACCCCCACCAAGTTTGGGCTCAGCAGTTCAGTCCAGATGCCATAATCAAACAACCCAGGGCTGTAGCTCACGCTCACCGGGGCGATCCGGCTACACACCGGCTCAGCCAAGAGCCCCAACTCACAGCGCAGCAGTTTTTAAGGTGCTGGAAGGAATCACTTACAGCAGCAGCTGTGCTGCTCTCTGAAGAGCCAGAGACACGTCCAACCACTCTGCTGAACTCTTCTCTCCTGGGCAGGGATGTGTGAAGGGGCTGGGGCAGTGGACAGAGAAGACAATCAACGCTTCTCCACACCAGATATTCAGAACTGAACATATCTCACCCTCCAAGAGCCGCAGAGACGCTCTGCACCACCTTCCTACACTACAACGCCAAGTCCTCTGCTCCAAGACGCTTCTCAACACAGCCAAGGAACCAACACGCCGCATGGCAGTAAATCCTGACCCCGACTGCGGCACCGTGCCCTGGTACGGGCGGGGTGATGGCACCAACCTCAAGCCACAGCTGTCCTACCCGTGCTCGGGCAGAGAGGAACCGACAGCATTCGGTCTCCTCTGCCATCCTTCCCCTTTCAGGGCTGCAAAAGGAAAGCGTTGGAATCTGTGCTTTAAATACGTGAGTCAACTGCAGAAGTGAGGAGGAGCCCGTCTGTCAAAACAGAAGAGGATTTCACCAATTTCCAACCAAACAAGATGACAATACATGTCGTCTTGGAGTACAGCACAGTGCTGCTCATGAGTAATACCTGTGTTTCCAAAGGAAAAGTCAAACCTCAACTGAACCCCATCTCCTTAACAGCAGGGGTTCAGCACCATCCCTTGCCAACCCCACCATCCCCACGGCACGAGCTGTCCCTCCAAAGCCCCTTGTCCATTCATTCATTCAGGTTGGAAATCCCAGATACCAACAAATGGGCAGCTCCAAAAACAAAAGAGGTGGGGGTTGGGGTTTAGGTGGGGTTTTTTAGCCTTCACAGTTCTCAGGGTAACGCTGAGGGTTTGAACAGCTTGTGTGGGCACAAACTGCACTGATGCTCGAGAACACGGTGCTACCGAGCAGATCGTCTGTGCCCGCATCACCCAGCGCTGCGCTTGGCACGTCGTGAATCCATTCAAACTTCCCCAAGTCCCTCCGGCAGGGACACACGTCCCTGCTTCGCTCAAAAACCTCATCTGAAAACAAGGAAACTGTCACATCACCTGGCCCGTGCTAAAATACACCTTCGGAGCTGCTCTTTATGCTGCTTTCCAACAGAAGCGAGTTACAGACAAGGGGGTAAACACAGTAACACTGAAATACTCCCCGACTGAAGCGAGGGATGGCAGCCGCTCGGTGTCACACACCGTTTCATACAGCCAGAGCTGGGAGGGACCTGCCATCAACAGGGACACCCAAGCAGTTGCCTGCGTTGCTCAACACGGGGGACCCCACGTTTTGATGAGCAAATCCCACATGGTGACACCGGTCAGGCCAAGGGCTCCTTTCTGCTCCAGACTCCCAGAGTGGGTTACCAAGATGTCATTTCACTTCGTTTACACATTAGAAAGCTGGAAAGCCACGTCTGGGTGCTCTTAATGGGGATAAAAATACATCAAAGCACGGCGGGACGGACGGGCAGCAGCCGGCTCCATTGTCCGGGCCAGCTCCGCCACAACCCTGCTCCCGGTTCCCGCTGTCGCTGCCCGTTTTCCCGTGCCCGGTTGCCGTCCCCCCCGCCCCCAGCAGACATCTTCCATCACTGTCGGGCAGCGGCTCCTCCTGCCCCTTCCGCGGCCCGGCGGCGGGGCGGGGGAAGCCCAGAGCCGCCCGCCCGCCCGGTTCCCAATCCCCGTGCAACCCCGACGGGGCTGCGGGGTACGCGGACACACACGGCCCCCCCCTTCTCACCTTGAGAGCGAACTTCTCCCCGCTCTTCTTACTAAAGATCTCCAAAACTTTCCCGTTGATTCCCAGCCCCAGCACTTGCGTGGTGACCTTGTAGTCGTCCGTGATGGCATTCTTCCGGATCTGCAGGCCGCCCTTCACGGGGAACGGCGGCGGCCCGTGGGGGGGAGCGGCGGGCGGCGGGCGGG
>JANIJG010024689.1:18553-31494 GCA_024611175.1 Megaceryle torquata
AATTATAGATAATGGAGAGCTGCAGCTCAGTAACTAAAAAAAAAAAATATTTGCTCCTTGCGGATATATAGATATGAGATAAATACATAATGTTCATATGGATCTATAGAGGATTACACAGAATTACTGCTCTGTAAACTGAAACTTGACAGCAGAAGATTTTTCATATTCTTAATATTATAGGTTTATTCTTTCCCTCCAAATATTTTCGTGTGGTTCAAGTCCCACTAGCATCTGTTTGTACTTTGCCCAAATCTTTCCTGGGTCCATAAATACTTATTTATTCCTCATTTTTTTGTTCATAGGATGAGGGATAGGGAAACGCTTCTGTGTTAAACTACACGAAATGCAGTAATTGTCATGTAAGGAGAGCATTCTAGTTAATGCAGGAAGCTTTTATCTTTGTAATTTCAATCATCTGTGATAAGTATTCATTATTTCAAAAGAACCATTTCTTGACATCACTGAATACTGCCTGTGCCTATTACTTGTTCTGACCTTGGAAAATAAGTTAAGCCCACTGAACAGGTTACCACAGTCCTACTAAGTGCATGTATTTCTGAAAGTTCAAATACAACACCACCTTGAAAATCTGATTTTAAATATATAAACATCACTGTAAGTCAACACTGAAAATTTGTAAAAGCTATTTCTTTGTCTTATGAAATACAAAGACGGTTAAGAATCCTGGTAAATTCCTTTCTTCCTCAAAAATTTTGGTTCAGACATTAAGTTCCTGTTTCCCTAGAATACCAAATTACAAATGACTTAGTATTATCAGACTGACATCCTTTTAGTTCGTTGCAGTTAGACATTCTTTGATCATGAAGGCTCTATTGCATTATTAAACAAAAGTATTGGGGCCCTGAGGTAGGGAGATGGGAAATTCAACTCAAAGTAGTTTCCATAACCTCTTACTTGATGAAATTATTTCCAAACAGTTTGTTAAAGCCCATTAAATGGAAACATTTTGGCATCGCATACTTGTGTGATGTCTGACTTTTTTTGTGGCTTCAGGCCTCAAAGATTTAGCCTCATATACTTCTGATGAAGTCTAATGCAGAAGTTGAGAAAAAGGAATTCTGACTCCTCTCACTGCCATGTCCTGTGTTTGTAGACTTCCTGCATGTGAGCCAGTGACAAGCTGCCTCTCAAATACCTTTGTGTCTGAGAGGTCTCAATCAGCACTTTGGGATGAATGTATCTGTCAAACTGACATCCTATCAAAACCAGTCATGCATTGACAGACAAAATTCAGAATGATGGCAATATTTTGAATTCACAAGGGAAAGTAATTTGCTTTCACTGCAGTAAAAGAAAATTAATTGTAAAATATTCCGTGTCTATTTGACTTTAATATTAATTAAGGAAATGCAGACATCAAAATTCACAGAATGTGAATGTGTGTGTATTGGATAAAATGTATCCGTTAAAATGAAAAAAACCTGGCAGCATAATCTTAATACATGCAATTAAAAAAAAAAATGTTGGTATCTTTATGAGATGGCCATATATTTTCATAAAATTGAACAAACCTCATACTTTTAGTTGCTTTGTCAACAGACATCTTGGCACTGACAAGCCTCATGGAGGCTTGAGAGGGAGTTGAAAATACACAGGCTGAGGTGTCAGAAAATAATTGCTTCATGGAACTAATATTTATCTCTGAGGTCACAACTTTTCTTAAAAAAACCCAGAACTATCCATGCTTGTTACAGGGGACTTAATCTTTTAAGTTTAGTTTTATGCACAAATGGAGGTATTCTGTAGATTAAACATTCCATCTATGGGAAGGTATCAAAAAGTGAGGAAAAAATAAAGGCATTGTATTTGTCCCAAATAATTCACAGACAAGATCGCTTGAATCTTTATACTGAATTAATGTGATAGTTTGATTTGCTATTATATATAGCTTTCTCATTTGTATTATAGTAATGAACAGTTTTGATAAAAAATTAGAAAAATAAACTAGATGACGTAATATTTGATCTATTTAAGAAACACCGGGGTTGGTTACCAGTTAAATATGTCCTATGTTCTGGAGTAGTGATTCTCTGAATATATGAGAAAGTACCAGTTTGGGGTATTTTGTTTCTATGTTTTTGGTCTTGGTTATTTTTTGTTTGGTTGGTTGCTTTTGTTTTGACTGTTGTTGTCTCTAGGTATAGAATGTGATTCTTGCCTGTGTATACAGAGAGCTGATAATTTAAGCTAGATGATGTTCAGTAGTAATTGAAATACGCAATTTATCCAGGGAATGAATGACCATGTAGATGCATCAGTGTAACCTCTAGAGAATCAATACAACCTGTCATGCTACAAGCCTATATTTTGATTATGAAATTTAGTGCACACTGCCTGAAGTTCCCGTTGGCTTTCACATTTCTTTTCCAGGAGCAACTGCTATAAACTTGGCATGTATCAGGGATAATAATTGTCATATCAGAATATTATAGTAGCCAGGTAGGTTTTGAGAACTTTCACTAATGAAAAATATCTGAAATTTACTGAGGAGAACAGTTCTCATGGTTTAAAAGTGACTGGATAATATTGTCTGAACAGTTTGACAACAATCTTTAAATGAATATTGTACATGGGCCTAACACTTCCAGATCAGCAAAATTAAAATTAGCAATTATTTGTAAAACTTTTTTTTTTCAGAATTTAAGTAGGGCTTTCAAAATACTTATTTCACTGAAATTAAAACAGTGTGGTATTGCTCAAAGAAATCCTGGATTGTACATAAACAAAAATGAAATTAAGTAAGTGTAATAGAACCATTAGATGAGTAGCTCTATGGGAAAGTGGGTCTAACTCAGCAGTAGGAGTGACACTGGCAACAAAGCAAGTCAAAACTCCCCCAAATCATTTTTATCCTAGGTTTTGAAGCAGAAGCAGACAGAGCAAGATGCTTGACTACAGGTCTGTTGGTCAGAGGCTGGCTCCTGTTTTTTATTCAACAGTACAATCAAATTATGACAGTTAATAATTAAATCACAGCAAAATCTCTGGGAGATTAATTTTAAAAGTAGCAAAGGTTAAACCATCTGGCTGTTTTGAGGCAAAAATATGGATTTCTATCTAGGGGTGTGCTACTAGTAACTGTCTCTAATTAATACCTCACATCAAACATGGACAATATGGTAAAAATGCAACCATTTGGGACTGATGTTAGATCCGCAGAAAAATTTTTCTATCCTGGCAAGTAATTGTAAAGGTGAAGAGAGCAGGAAAACTACTTATAGTGAAATTAGCCACACCAGTGAAGCCTTTACGATTGAATAAGCAATTGGGGTGAAAAAAAAAAAGCAGATGGGCTACAAAAATGTATGCATTTGTTTTCTAGTCATAAGACAGATACTTAGAGTACTAGATGATCTGCACAGTATTTAATTGCTGTTGTGGTGAGCATCTATGACACATTAGTGCTGTTACGGATGTTGCCTAAGGTTTCATTTTAGTCAAATTGTATAGCTCTACTTCTATGAGTTGTACTAAAATAGATGACATTACTCACCTGACTAATCTTAGCAATATTTGACCCATTAGCTCTTAATTTGTGGGTTAAATTTCTTTTCATAAATAGTTTATAGGTATCATGTTGCTTATTGCACATTCATTTCCTTTTTCAAAAATTCATCTTTGAGTCTTGGTTTATATTGAAAGCAAATGGCCATTATTATTATTATTTTGCCTTCATAAAAGAATAACTAAGTAGCACTAATTCTGGTTTCCATGGTTAGAGGTTGTCAATAAATTATTAACATGACAATGGCTGACCTTGGGGAAAAATGATGGCTGTAGAGTTAATGAAAAATTACAGGCTTTTTGAAAATCATTTTGAGCCATTTATGATTAATATTTCTGTAGGTAGCTTGAAAGACTTACATTGGTTTTCACATTAAATGTTTTTTTCTCACATGCATATGGTATCTTTAGTAATCATTGCTAGCACTGTGAGTCGAGCTCCACTAGCTCCAATTTTTTCCTCTGTATGGGATTTTTTTTCTTCCTGATAGTCTGTTTTCTACAAAAATAAAATATAGCTGTAAACTAAACAAATTATTTTTTGTGTCAATATGTACACAGACATGTTCTTTATAATTCTCTTTAGTATGTTTCTGTTTATGTCCTGCAGCATGGCAGAATGATGACTTTAAGGTGGATGGTAACCTGTAGCACCAAAGTGTTCTAGCTTCCTTTTAAATAAGTATTTAGATAAATATTTCCAAAACTTCTATAATGTATAGTGCATAGGTACTAAAGAATCAAGATCATTTGCTTCAAACTCTTTATTCCTTTATTAAGATGTGGTCTAAATCATACAACTAGTCCTATTTACTTAAGCGGAATTGCCATGTAAGCGCATGTGCTGGATGTGTGCCTGAGTTGCATTCTGTTCTGCATTTACTAAGTATTTGAGAAAACAGGATGCCAAATAGCTAAAGAAATTTTTTTGATACTCCAGGAACAGATAAGCAGAATGTTGATATTTCTACCTGATTGTGAAACTACTTTAGAACACCTAATAACAGGTGCTATATCTTAGTACTTAATCTTTTGATCAAATGTTTTCTCAGATTGCCAAATATGAGCTATACTGCTTTCCAAAGGCTTTCACATCATTTGTTTTTAACTCCTGCAAAGAGTCTCCCTTTCATTCATCATTTACTTTCATTTACCAGCCATTTTAGCAGCTTGGTTCATTTAGCTTATGTGATGGCACTTGTTTATCCATAACAACTCATGTTATTAATGTCACATATAAAATGTACCATTATGAAAAAAAATCTGCCACAAAGCAGGAGCTGTAATCAAATACTTCATACAAAAATGAGTTATGTCTCTGAATGCCACAAAAAAAAGGAACCATTTTTAACAGCCAAAGCACTAGAATTCATCATTCATTCTGTTTTCTTATGTACTGTTGATACCAAGCTGTTATTAAACAGAGATCTTTTACAAATCGAATGTAGGTTCTGACTGGAAAAGATTTTTAACCACAATATTTAAAACAAAAACAACAAAAAACCCCCACCCACCAGCATTTACTTTAATTTCTTCATAGACGATAAGAAAGTCATATTTTACATAGACAACAGTTGCTTATTCCCTTATGGACAAAAAGCTTTTGCCTTTCCTTAGGAAACACATATGACATACATATGATAGTTTTGCCAAAGAACAATGCTTTGTGTTTGTGGGACTAACTTTCTGCGGTACGTGTAGTGCCATACTATACCTCTTCCTTGTCACAGCTTTGATCCAAATATGAAGAAGTTCTTCTAGTTTATTCAGATATAGCCATTTATCTATCACTGAAGTAATGGAACATGTGCACAACTAGTAGTAGTATACATTCCAATAGAAACACTTTTTCATCTGAGACCTTTATTTTAAATTCTGTCTGTTTTTAAGCACTCTTTTTTTTCTTTTCTTTTTTTTTCTTTTCTTTTTTTTTTTTTTTTTTTTAATATTACAAAAGGATGATTCTTTGTTACTTCTTAGTGTAACCCATTTTACATATACCTGCATATATGAGTCGAGGAATGTATATATGTGCAAAGCAGAGTTGTAGATAATTTTTAAGTACTTGGAGTTCCACCCACCCATGAAGGAAAAGCTATAATGGAATTCAAGGTAGATGGAGGAGGATGAGACTGTTGAAGAAAAAATGTCCAGCCAACTGTGCTGCAAGGTGTATAGCTTCTAGAATAATTTTCTAGAACGTATAGGTAATGGCAGTGAGATGGACTGATTAAAATAGTAAATCTGACTATACCCTTTAAAAAAGAGCTGAAAACTCACTAATTGATCATACTTTCCTAGCACCTAGGAATGATTGCCCTTTGCAACAGTAGTATAACTCCTGATGTTGCTCTTCAGGCAGCGCAATTCCTGCTCATCTCCTTAGTGAGCATAGATGCATCATGGGTATTTCAAGTTGCTAGTGTATTTGCCTCCAAAAGAGGTGCAATAAACTCATCAGCTATTATTAAATTTAAATTATATACTAGTTGTGCATTTAATTTCTAGCCTTATAGAATGATTTCATAAATTCTTATAATATACTTCATCATCTGTGGTTTCAAGACAGCAGGTTTTAGAGATAAGAATGCTCAGAGTTCCTGCTGATACAGTTCTGCATTAGAAAATATTTTCATGAAATTGTACAATGGTAAACACTGATTTAGTGAAGAACACCACTGAACTCAAAGCATCCTGTTTAGCTAGTGTCAGATAAAGTTTCATTTATACTCATGTGAATGTATTTTTTATAAGATCTACAGCTGTATTTAGTTCAACCTTTATATTGTTGGATTTTTAAATCTTTAACTGTTATTTAAAAAATTACCCCGGACTATGTTTGTATTTTTTAATTATTATTGCTATAATTTAACTTTAACTTGGGTCTTAACTTAACTTAGGTCTACACTCACTTAAACCAGTACTCCAGTCCTGCAATCAACAGCACTTTGAGTTTTGGGGGAAAACGGTTGTCACCAGAAATGTTAACATTTTATGATAAAAAAATATTGGCAACTGTGACAAGGCAACATCTTTAATGTTGCTATGGCAGAAACTCCATGTTATTTAGTACTATAAGCCTTAGTTGTTTTGGTGCTTCTTGCTTTTATGTATTGCTTGAGTCCTGTGTACACAGAGATAACATTCATATGTATTGCATATTGCAACTCTGGCTTTACTTTGGGTTTATAAACTCTTCACAAAAAATTCAATCACTCCATATGTCTTTGAAGGTATGAGTTTGTATGAATCATCAAGCTATTAGGCTAGGAGAAAAATTCTTGTGCATACGTTTGAAAGAACTTTGAAAGATCAGTATTATAGAGTTGAGGATGATGATGGCATTGTATGTTCTAGAGTAGGAGTATATGGCAATATCATATAGTCATTTGAATGTATGTTTCCACTATCAACAAATGAAGCAATTTAAAATATAAGTCGAACAACAATAAAGACTTAGAAGGCTTAAGATGAAGCAGACATAAGACAGCAACAAAAGACAGAAAAGCAAGGAGCTGCCTCGGTAAAAGATGTTAAAAACTCTAATGTGTCATTTCCCAGTGTGGCCTTGCTTCACGCTTATGAATACTAAACAGATTTTGAGGTAGCTAGAGCACCAAAGCATTGTTCACCATTCTGACATGAGGAGTCAGAGGAAGTCATAAACGGGGGAAGTTACCGGCACCCAGACACTTCTCTGCAAAATATGACTGAGGAGGTTTAGGGAGTATGCCTTTACTTTAGAACAGTATTTTTGTACTGAGTACTCCCAATCATCTTAAAAAACAGTTGGAGTAAAAAGAAACTTGCATGTAAATTTAACAGTCCTTTGGAAAGATATGTAAGTTTCTAGAAAGCACTGAAAGGAGATGTGTTTAACTAATATTAGTATAAAAGTTTCAAAGAAATGTGTTCATTCTTATGAAATGAAACCTAACCTTAAAAAGAGTTAGTGAGCAGACTAAAGGAAAGTGTGTTCAGAATGAAACAAATACTAAGTGTATATGTGAGAAATCTTTTCTCTATGAACAGAAGGGACAGTTTAGAAATTGTCAGCCAAAAAAAAATCTTGAGTAGTAAATGTACTAAGAGATTATTTTTCTTTAGATGATGTAATACAACTCTCAAAGCAAAATTGTCTTTTGTAAGATTAAGATTAGAATACATTCTTTGCCATTACACTAATTATCTTAGTTCAAAAAACTTAACCCATTTCTAAGAATTTAACTGTTTCCTACTAAATCTTTCTGATGCACCTTTTAAATGCTTTATGCACTTACACTGTGAAGTTTTGATCCACTTTTCATTGGAGTAAAATTACTTCAACTGAAAAATGAGTTTGATAGGTTTACTGTGAAGGTATCTTAAAGTCCATCATAATAATTTCAGGCATATATAAGAAGTGGCAACATTGTTCTTAATAATTAATCTGTTATAATTGTGTCTACATGACAGTGCATTAATTATAAAAAATATTTTTCTGTTGGTTTATATGTTTTTCTGTCCTGAAAAACAATGCTATAGGATATTTTCCCTTTTTTATTTTTCTGAAAGAAGTTACTTCACATTCAGTTGCAATCACATTTCTTTCTAAGTGTAATTTAATAGAGCATTAGGTGAGACTTTCAGTACTGAGAGATATTTCCTGGGGAAAGCAGGCCAACAGTGTTTCTCATCTTATTCCCATTATCTCCTTCAATGTTAGTCACCTTTGCTATTTTGACAAGTGCTCATTGACAAATGCACAAGCATAGCTTTGTAACCCAGGGAATATCAAGGTGCAGTTGTAACAGGCTTAGAGGATTTGTGTTAAACTAACAACACAGGCTTCAAATGCATTGGAAATGGTCTTGACCAGCTTGGCACTGTGTTTTAGTTTGTCATAGCAATGATCTAATGGCAAAGTGATTATTACAGACTTCATTTTAACTTTTGCTTACTTTGGTATAATTTTGGGTTATAGTGCCTTGTTGCATATATTTTGTAACTAACAAACATTAATAGCAAGTATTTACTCTGTGTAACGAGAACTGTCTATGACCCTAGAATACAGTACAGCATTGAGAAGTACAAGCATGGGGGTTTTGCACAAACCAGTTAATACTGGAGGCCTTAGAGCCTCACCAATGGACGTTACCAGTCATGGTAACACTGCAAGAGATGCAGTATTAATAGCTGTGCAAAACCAGCTTAAAGGTCACAAAAAGATAAAACCAAAACAAAACACAATCCCCACAAGTATCCAGATATGCAAAATACACCATACATTGTAAATTCAGATACGGTGTGAACTTCCAAAACAAAAAAGACCAAGTCACAAAGCATATTAGCAAACGCATGCAAGTGACCCCAATCAACTCTAAAGTGAGGAAAATGATAACATCGACATGATACTGCTGTGGTGAAGGACTTGGGATGTTTACAGCTTGCTGTACACTCCTTTCCCAGACCATTAACGTTAAGACCCAGAAAGACAGAGGAATTGTGAACAAAAAAAAAAAAAGAGAATTCTACACAGGGATTATTTTGTTAAGTATTTTGAAATCTCTTCTAGATTTAAATTAATATGAAGTGAAATAACTCATTCCATTAAATGTTTGCATTTACCAGTATTTACAGAGTGTTTTCTGTTTACCATTCTGTCGATGCCGCCCTTTGCTGACTTTAGAGATTCAATTTTTCTGTTTCTTTTCAACTCCTGTTTGAGCTTCTGTTAAAACAATATAGTCTTATTTGATTTCTCATTCAGAATAATTTCTGAAGTTTTCCTTAAAGACCTGTCATTCTGTCTTGAAAAACATCAGATTTTTAAAGAATTTCTTTCCTATCTTTCATCAAATTTATTTTCCTCTATGATTTCTTCAGCACAATGGTGGCAAGACATTGGAATAAATTGCCCAGATACATTGTGGCTGCCCCCTCCCTGGAGGTGTTCAAGGCCAGGTTGGACAGAGCCTTGTGTACCCTGATCTAGCTGGGAGGCGTCCCTGTCCATGAAAGGGAGGTTGGATTAGATGATCTCTAGGGTCCCTTCCAACCTAGGCCATTCTGCTCTGTTCTCTTCTTGGTAATGCCCGATGATAGGATAAGGGGTAATGGGTGGAAGCTGAGGCACAGGAAGTTTCACATAAACATAAGGAGAATTTTTTTTTTCACTGTGAGGGTGACAGACACTGGAAAAGGCTGCCCAGGGGTGTTGTGGAGTCTCCCTCTCTGGAGATAATCAAAACCTGCCTGGTCACATTCCTGTGTGATCTGGTCTAGGTGATCCTGCTCTGGCAGGGGGGTTGGACTAGGTGATCTTTCGAGGTCCCTTCCAGCCCTTGACATTCTGTGATTCTTTGATTCTGTGATTCTGTGATTTAATACTTGCAAAGACTTGCCTGGAATTCCTGCAATGTCTAAAAAATAATGAACTGCTGAAAAAATGCTTTCTGTACCTTAGTGTTTTGACTTTGGTATATTTTGATATGATTTCCCATCAAAATAGCTGTGCAAATTATTTCTTTTGTCTGGAGTATATTCAAATATGGGAGCAGTAAAACAATTAAGGTATTTTAAGTCCTTATGTCTCTTCCTATTTGTAAAATATCTTTCTTTATATCCTGATGCTATGTATGTATATGTGATACTTACTGTGGGAATTTAAATCTTCTTTTAAGAACAAAATATTTTTTACAATATGTCCTGTCATTACTTAGCAGCCTTTCCCATTCCCATGACATCACTATGCTCAGTGATGTAGGAAGCACTTGTCTTGCAAAATGAACACTGGCAAAAAAAGAGATGAAGAGAAAAGATGTAAAGCAGACAAACAAAACATTTTACATAAAGCTGGTATTTTTGATGGCCTGAAATCACATGGTTTCCTGTTTATTGTAGGCATTCCTTGCCTAGATTTATTACATACCCATCTGAGATAGTCCAGTCACCTGCTGCGTTCTATATGCTTTATTGTCTACATCCGCAAAAAGAGCGGTCATACTCCTCCTTTGGTGATGTTAGACATAGGTGTTGAAAATAAAAAAGTTTTTTGCTGGGAATTCCAACCTATTCTTGATGCATGATTTTATAATTTACTGTCTTGAACTTCTTTTAAATACAAATACCTTCAGACTCTCAAAATTGCTTACTAAGTTGTATTTTGATCTGCAGCACAGATTTGATTTGTCTATGTAATCTTTGCATCTTTTTACCCATTCTCAACTTCCTGTCATCTTCTACAGAGACCTCTAACAGTGAACCTGTAACTAAATTGCACTTTACCTCTTGAAGTATGTAATTTATAGTAATTCTAAACTTTTTTTAAATGATTTTTTTTACTTGTGTAGTTATACAACACTGGCCTGTATTAAAAATTACAGGAGAAGTTAGGTGAGGCAATATGTGATATGTTGAAGTGATGCATACTTCTTAAATGTGCTGTTTAATGATGTCCCCTCCCACTTGTATCTTGTCTGCTTGTTTCTATATATTTTGTAAACTGTACACTAAATTGGATTTGCAGGCTTAGCTTATTTTTGCAATATGAGAGCAATTAGCTCCTTGTACTGTATTCATTAACAAATGTGTTTTTTTTTCTTTTTATATGAACAAGATATGTTTTGGCACTATAGGTAAGGCTGTAATTTGACAAAAAGTTCATACTTCAACTACATTTAGGGCTTTTTTTTTCAAGGTATCATTGTTAAAATTCTGGCAATTTATTATGATTCAGTACTGGATAAAATACACTCTTAGAATGGTAGATTTTACACCAAGGTACATCCTATTTCAAAGAATTTTTTACATTTCTTTCACTGCCATCACAAGAAACATGCAGAATGCAAGAATTCTAATTAGAGGGAAAACTGAAACTACTTCTGTCTTGAAGCATTAAGGGACTGTTAGACTGTTATACCAGATGCACAGTCCGTTAAAAGTAAAGCAAGCTCTTATTATCAGTATTTTTCAAAACCAGCTGCAGTTAAGAAAAGTGTTATTTCCAACTAAAGCTTACGAAGGATACTGAAAGCTGGCTTTGCATGTACTTTCAAGTGGAGGAAGCATTTTCTAAATACCAATAGTGTTTAAAATACTGTGAAAGTTTTGCCAAAAAAAAAGACCAAACAGTGTGTGCTGAAAAATGGAAGAAAGCTTCTCTACTGGCATAAATATTGTTAATATGTTTAGAGTCTACTAAATTCTACTAACTTGAAACATTTGCAATACACTGCCTATATTTCTAAAAAGTTTCCTTGGACTAATTGCATTGAGTTGTTGGTAAACAGAAGCATGAGTCCACTACCCAGAAATGTTATCTTTTCTGCTGACTGGAAATGAAACATGGGGTGTTTTTCTGAAGCTGGAGTTTTGGCTTGTTAGACTTCTTTGTAGTGAAAAATTGCAAAGTTAACTTGTGATATCATGAACTGGATGATATATCTAGAGTGGAACAAATTAATTCAAGTGGATATTTCATTTTTGAATAAAAATGGAAATTAATTTAATAGATAAAAGTAATAATTACTCCTTAAGCCAAGGGAGAAGCTTGGAATATCAAGTCTGTCAGAATCTTGTGAAGCAAGCATATATACTTTTATGCGTTCTATCTATTGCAACTGAAATATTAATAACACATCTTTCAAGAAAATTTTGACAATAGGTAAAGAAATATTATGCTAGTTACCATAATAAGCACTACTTTCTCAAAGCCATGTTACATGTTATATATTGAATTCTGCTTCTTCATCAGCTTTGATTAGGTGGAAGCTTTTCAGTAAATTTCTGCTTCTATTGCAATGAAATTCCCAAATAGCTTATGCTCATTAAATTCTACATAGCTTCCACTTTAGATTTCCAGCCTATCTTACCTAATTAATTAATAGGCTTCTTTTCCTACAAAGTTGTAATGAAGTTACTGCATAACATTATTACAAAATGCTGTGTGCAGGTTGAGTCATTTTCATCAAATATGATGAATGGCATTAAGAACATCATGGTCTTTTGAATTTAATGGAAAAATCATTCAGATTTCTAGCATCATTCAGGATGTATTTTTTTAAGCTGTATTGGCACTTACAGAGCCCCATGTATATGTGACTATTTTATGTATGGGAATTTTTTAGTGCACCATTTCTTGTAGAGAAAACTATTAATGATTTCAAAAAAGGATCACATGATCACAGGGTGTCAGGGGTTGGAAGGGACCTTGAAGATCTTCGAGTCCAACCCCCTTGCCAGAACAGGATCATATAATCTAGTAAAGGTCACACAGGAATGCACCCAGATGGGTGTTGAAAACCTCCAAAGAAGGACACTCCACGACCTCTCTGGGGAGCCCGTTCCAGGGATCTCTGACCCTTACAGTAAAGAAGTTCCTCCTCATGTTAAGGTGGAACCTCTTGTGCTCCAGCTTACATCCATTCCCCCTT
>JANIJG010024691.1:0-33109 GCA_024611175.1 Megaceryle torquata
GCCCGGGCGCCCAGGGGGGGGGGGGGGGGGGGGGTGGGGGGAGGATAATAAGGAAGAACGGAAGGAAAGAAAGAATAAAGGAAAGAAGACAGGCAGCCAGCCCTGGGTGACACAGAGCTGCGCTTGACCAGCGCTTACCTCAGCCAGTGGGTGAAGCACTGACGACCAGTCCCGCCGCCCGCCACAGGCCCCGCTCGCCACTTCCGGGTAGGGGGAGGCAGGGCGGCGCCCATTCAGCGCCCCGCGCGCACTGCGCATGCGCACCAGCCCACGGCGAGTCGCCGAGGTGGCGAGAGGCGCGAAGCTTCGCTCTGGGCTTTGGGCGGCCGGTGGTGGGATCGCCCCCGCCCTGCGGCTCCTAACGCAACTCGGTGAACGGGTGTTCGGCGGGAGCCAGGTGCTTTCTGAGTCAGGGCCCTGCGGCGGGAAACGGGAGTGGGTGGATTCCTGTCAAAACCAAAGAACCCTGGTGCTGTGCTTGGCAGGGAGCGTTGCCTCCCGGCGCTGCTGGGGCGCCTGCTGTAGAGGTGGCGGTGTTGTTGGTACTCACCGCCCTTTGCCGGCAATTTGTTAGAGTGCTGGGGCACGGCAGAAGATCCACAGTGTATTGTTCTTCAGGCTCTCCAGCTGAAGCTGCAAGAAAGCGACCATCTCCCACCGAGGGCCTGGGGAAAAAAGAGCATCTGAGGGCGGCCGGTCAGGCTGTAGGTGCTGTCAGGCCTTGATGTGATGCTGAGGGGAGTGTAGTGGTGTGGGAGCCATCCCCTTTGTGGAGAACCCCGTGTGTGTCAACAGGACAAGAGGAACCGGCCTCAAGTTGCCTTAGGGGAAGTTCAGGTTGGAGCTGAGGAACAATTTCTTCCACTCCAGGGTTGTCCAGGCCTGGCCCAGGCTGCCCAGGGCAGGAATGGAGTCCTCTTGATCCCTGGAGGGGTTTCCAAGTCGTGGAGCTGTGGTGCTGAGAGAGGGGTTTTAGGGGTGCTCTGGCAGTGCTGGGGGAACGGTTGGACCCGATGATCTGAAAGGTGATGATTCAACCAAGACGATTCTTTGATTCCACGACTCTCTCTCTGCCCGCAGCAGGCCGGCGGTGACGGCCCTTTTCATCCCTCCGCGCCGCCAGGGGGCGGTAGAATTCTTCACGGGGCCGTTCTGCGCCTGCGCGGAGGTTGCAGAAAGATGGCGGCCGAGGTGGCGGGAGGCTGAGGGATTGGCAGCGTTTGGTCGTTCGGCTCGTCCCCTGTCTCTCGGTGCCGTTGTCACCTCCCGCTCTGTCTCTGCAGGATGTCTATGCAGTCGAGTGACTCTAGTACTACGGGGGCGGATGGAGAAGCGTCTATTGTTAAGCGGAAAGGTAGCCGCGGGGTGAGGGGGGAGCCCGCGGCGGGTCGCTGTGGCGGGAAGCGCGGCGGCGGGCCCGGCTGAGCCCGCTTCGCTCCTTTTTCAGGAGGAAGAATCGTGAAGTCTCGCTACCTGCAGTACGATAAGAAAGACGTCAAGAAGGTACTTAGACTTTTCCTTGGCGAGCTCAGGTGTCGCTGAATAAAGGATGGAAGTGGTGTGAAGGGCGGCTCGGGTGCGTGGCAGCGAGACCGAAGCAAAGAATTACTCTGCTGGGGTGCTGAGAGGGTCGTTGTGTGTTGTTAAGGACTGGGATGGTAACCCGGGGCTGTACTCAAGTGATTTCCAAAGCAGCAATCTGCTTTAGGGTTGTAGTTGTTTATTGTCAGCACTCAAGGTGGAATAGGGCTGGCCACAATTACTGCTTATGTTCAGATTTATCTCTTGATTTGTCAGGGTTCCTCAGGAAACTCTGTTTTAACGTCTACTGCTAAACCATCTTCTGCAGCTAAATCAAGACCAGTTCTTCCTCAGAAATGTCATACTTCTGCAGGTAGGTTTTACCAGAATTAAAAAGCTGGGTTTTTTGTAAATTAGTATTTCCAACCTGTGGCACTTGTAATAATCTCTTACATGTTATCAAGAAATGATAGTTTATATTACTTGCTTTCCTGGTACTTATTATCTGTATACAAAGGGAATTAAGAAACTTGATGTAGGAATAAGAGTTGTAAACACAAATGCATTAAACTCTTTTCTAGACCTTCTGATAGAAAACTAATCTGGGATTTAGTAATTGGCTTGTTAAAAATAAGCATATCCCTTCCCTTCTGCACAAGGCTTTGAATAATTCTTTAGCAATATCCTCAGCATTGCCTTGCTTTTTTTTATTTAATCTTTTTAATAAACCCAGTGTAAATGACTGAAAATGCTTCTCTGCAAAACAGTCCTTTTTTAATTTTTTTTAAATTTTCTGTCTTTTGTAAGAATTACAAAAGAATTTTCTGCTAAAACCTTAATTTGACTCAAAAATCCCGAGGAAACAATTATTCCTTTTTCATATCTGCATGTTGTTGATGAAGTGTGAAAGTCAGGGAGTTTAAAAATGGTGTGTATCAAGTAAACATGTCAAAGTTTGCAGGAGGTTGCCCTGTATTAGTGAAAGCAGATATAATTGTGAATTTGTGCAGAATCTGTTCTTACTCTTTTCCTTTGGTAACGGCTTCTTTCTACAGGTGTTGCACGTAGCTCATTGAAACAGAGTTCTTTTGAGAAAGGCAACTTGCAGTCCACTTTATTAGATGAAAATAAAACTAGTCGACCAGAACTTGATCTTTCAGCTATTAAAGGTAAGTTCCCACTCATACTCAGTTTCTTGGCTTATTATTTTTAAGGTATGTGCTGTATCTTGATAAATCACCCTTGTATAGCCACAAAGGGTATTGTTAAATCAGGTGGATGTTATTTGAAGACTCTTTAAGCAGAGGTATTAAGACCTTTGGGGTTTATCTTTTTGATTTTTAGTATTTTTGGGGTGCTCTGTTCTTTTTATTCAAGATCAAATATTAAAGAACAAAGCAGCAGTTTATAACAGAGGGGTGTGAAGTTATCAGCTCTTGTGAAAACTATCGCATCTATCTGTAGCTGTTCCTAAAAGCCAAACCCTCATGTGATCCACATCTTCCCTGTACACATAATAATTTTGAAATTATTTTTTCCTTTGGAGAATGTGATGCTGTGTTGACCCCACCCCCCCCTTAAATACTTCCCTAGAAGAGATCAATAACTTCTCTCTTGTAATACAGGTAACACTGTCTGCAAAAAGATTCCTTCAAAATCCGCTCCCAAAGGACGTAAAGCAACAAGTAAAAACCCCCAAGTGGTGAGTCTCCCTGCATTTGTGTGTTAAGCATAATTAGTTTGAAATGTGTGAAATGAAGCTTTTTTATCTTTAATCTTGATAGCAACTTTTGATGTCCTAGGATGATCTAAAGCCTTCTGTAACAAGTAAGAGGATAAGTCCCTTCTGTGGCTAGAGACGTTTGGTTTGTTTATGTAAAACAGTAAAAATAGCACAAAGTAATTGTTTAAATGCCAAAATTGATCTAGTATATTATTTTCTTAAGGGACATGATACTGATGCTCTGATCAAAGAGATGGAATCTCAGACACTGCTTTTAACTTACCTAAGGGTAAAGGTGAGAGTCATTCAAGTATTTAGTGTTTCAGACAGAATAACTTAATCTGGAGAAATTGTTTAATTTCTTATCTTTACTTTCTGATCTGTAAAAGGTAGATTTCTGTGGCTCTTTATGGTTCTAAAACTGTGTGAAGTGCTGTATATGATTATTTTTCCCTGACAAAAAATATTAGTGGGGGTGGAAGGGGTTTAAACTACAATGTGCTGCGCTTACTGCGCAAGGGCTACAATTCCTTAACTGAAGCTTTTTGACCTGGTTTGAAGCTTGTATTTGTTTATTGGTAATTACTTAGATGTAGCATTTCTGTAGCTGTGAATACTTTTTGGATGTAACAGGCAGAAAAAACACTTGCTGAGCTGGAGAAAAAAGCAGAAAACAACTTAATAATGTTGTGTGAAGAAAAAAAGAGGCAACAGGAGAAGCTCTGGAAGTTGAAGCGTGAAATCCTACTCCAAGAGAGAGAGCAGAAGCTCGACGATGTGTTAGACAAACAGGTATGTTTTATTACAATCTATGCTTCACCTCTATTTAAACAAGCTCCCTGGTGAGGTAGTCCTTTATCCAGAGAAGATTTCTCTGTCTCCATGACCTGCTGGGGTACAATTTTATTCATTTTAAACAAGATAAATATCCACTTCCCACTGTGGCATGTAATGCTCTCTAGTAACTTCAGCAAAGGCTTTTGTTGCTCTTTGGTGGTCCCTTGTGGAGAGGCAGGAAGGGAGAGAGCGCTCTTACAGGAGGGGCAGTGATAGTTGATGCACAGGAAATGCAAGTATCTTGCACCCTGTGCACATCCTGTGCTTACCCAATTACAGAGCTGGGATGCTGAGCCCTTAGGTGGCGAGGAGTGAACATCTTCTGTTCTTATTTTCACATGTTCGACAGCAATAATTCTAGTTCCTTGTTGTTTGTAAGGTGCCGAGTTTCTAATGACATTCTTGACAATGGACTGTCAGAAGCTAAACCCTGCCTTCTTTTTGAGTGTTTTCTTAGTTCTGTTTGGTCAAATTGAAAGGTAGTTTGAAATTTCTTTTCAGTTCTGAGCCTGTGTTTACTTTGAACAAATAAGCACCGCAGAAATTAAATGCAACTTATCTTCTGGTGAATGCATTGTTAACTACAATCAAAGTAACAAATAGCAGGCAAAGTGGTTTTCTAGTTGCTAATACCCCTGAGCTGTAGTAACAAGGAAACTGGTACTGTCCTGAGGATTTTGTGGTGGTAGAGGAAAACCTATTAAGCAGTATGATGGGAGTATCATGCCACAAACTTCTTGAATTTCTCTGTCAATGAGCACTTCAGCTCAGTCTGTGTTTGGCTTGTTTTGGTTTTTTTAATAAACTCTTTTCCTGTATTGAGCCAGGTCTGTACTAACAAAATGACTGCTTTTGAAGTGTGGGTTCACTGTGTGTCTTTTTCAGATAGAAGTACTTTCTCCCCTTGTTCCTGTTTGTGAAAAGTTTAAAGAGCAATATAAGAGCTTTGCAGTTTCCCTGGATGCCACTAGACATGAATTACCCGTAAAGAATATTCACATAGAAGGAGATATGCAAACATACCTTGGTATGAAAATTTGATTCATCAGATTTCTTTTCTATATTGTTATTGCTGCATCTGTCTGTGGCCACTGGAGGAATTTTGTGTGCTCTTAGAGCTTGTATAGATGCTGGGCTGCAACGTGAGTCACGTGTTCTGCTGTGAATAGTTCTTGTCTCTGTTTAACCACTAAATTGCACTTGAACAAGGTTGGGTGTTTTTATTGTGCAGCAGGAAAAAAAAAACCTTTATAAACTAGAGCAGTTTTCATAGACACTTTCTTTAGCAAGTTTCTGTGTCTGTTAACTGTATTTGTGGCAGTCCTCTTTCCTTTTTTCTAATGGGTACGCGAGTTGTAGAGTTGCAGAAATACTGAGATCTCTTGCTTCTGAGATTAAGTCACATGGGTAGACATTTCCTGTAAAACTAGAGCTTAAATATATCAAGTGGTGTCTTGAATCAGACAATGTGTAGTAAGCTAGTAGTTGTGTTTTATATCGAGCTCTGGAGAAAAAGTTACATTTTAAACTGCTGGTCTGTAAGAAATGAGATTCTTAAACGATTTATAATAATCTTGAAAACAAATGGAAAAGGTTTACTGAAGACCTTAGAATTCTTGTAAGAAGGCTTGAAAAGAATTAACTAGGTATTTTTTTTTGTTTGTGAGTGAGGGATAAAGGAAAGGGCTGGATTAAATTTTGTGTTGGGGTACATGCCAATAGCAGAATACATAACTGGGCAGAGAATTTTGGATGTTTAAAACTTTGGGTTCTTTTCTTTCTCAACTTGAATTTGTCTTGTCAAAATCTTTGACATACTCTAAATGAGAGCTTGATTAGCAATTTTAATAGCCTGTTGCTGGTATTAGTCTTTGTAGCTAAAAATAATTTGGCTTTCACAGTTCTCTCATTATGTGTTTATGAAAGCTGAACAGTTTTCCATCTTCTAGCTCACCTGTTAAGCTGGTTACTCCAGCTATTAAGTACTCTTGTATTAACTGGTGCATTATGTGCTTTTTTTTTTTCCTCATATCTTTAACATCTCATTGTAGATGAACTGCAAAAGCAATTAACTATCACACAGGAACTTCTGACAGAAGTTATGCCAAGCTTCTCAGGTGAAAGTGCTAAAGCATATAGTGAACTGAAAGAGCTTAAAGAAATTACTCAGAAAATGGATAAAGAGCTTCAAAGGTATTTATAACAATCAGCTGTAAAGACTCATTGGCTAAATACTCAGAGGAAAATCCATAGTCTGTCCAGAATATATCCAGAATATCTATTGGAGGAGGGTTGGTTGAGGAGATAGTTGCACTAAGTTTAATTCTGTTCGCAGCAGACGCTTGTGTTTCTGTTCCTAACCTACCTACAGTCAATGTCAAGGTGTTTGAGATGTTTTGTTGCTGTATTGTAAGCAAACTACTCTGGTGTGCCATTCTCTGATAGTTCAGCTGAGAATTTCAGTGAACAAGAATAGCCCTGGTAAAGTGTGAGTGCGTAGGAGAGTGAAGAATTCCAGGAGACATAAAAGTGAGCTGGAAGCACTGTCTTAAATAATACCATGCAAATAATCATCCTTTAAGAGGTACAAGGAGCGCAAAAAAGATTCCCCCCCAAGTATTGTGTCAACAAAAAGTATCACTGAGAGCATGACAGAAAGATAACAGCATTATAAATTTCCTTTCTTCCTCCAGAGTAACTGATTTAGTTTGCTTCCTTTGTTCCAGGAGCTTCACAGAAGTGGAGAACCTGTCATTTCAAGTTAGTAAAGAAGTCTCTCTGCATAACCAAAGCACGTGTGAAAAGAATCATGGACTAGATGTTGTAAAACACTGGTACTTCAACTGAGTCTGTGTATTGTTTTACTAATGAGTCGCTACTAAATTAATGCCAGCATACTCTGGTATGAACATATAACTTGATGAGATTTTCAGTTGTACTAGAACATGAAACCAGCAGCAGATGTGCTTACTGATGTAAGAAATGAAGTTCTCTCCTGCCTGGTGTTCCATAAAGGCACAACTTTTTTGACCATGCATTTCTCTGACCTTTCACATCGCCTTCTGCCTTGACAATGCTGAAAGGTAAATAATGTTATTATTGGCAAATATGACCTATGTATTCTTGAACTTCTTGGTTTGTTTTCTTGGAACTGGTATCAGGTCCACTGATTGGGGATAGTGTTCCTTAAAGGGTGCTGTATTGGAATGTAGATGTGAGTTCTGTGTGTGCGTGTGGTGTGTTTGCTGATCTCATCAGGAGGATCTCTAGGAATGTGCAGCATGAGCATTGGTCACTCAGTGAACAGCTTCTGGAAGAACCCTTAATTGTCCCTTCCTTCTGGGTTTGCTAAGAGGAAAAGCTACGTGGGTAGCAAATAATGAGGCTGACACTTGGAAGGAGCCTGGTCAGTTGTAACAAGTGAAAAGTTTTGGTAACTTGTTGCCTAATTGTCTTGGAAACAAATTGTTAAAGTAATGAATTTTTTTTGTATTAACCTGACACATTTTTAAGGACTTTATTTATTCCTTTTGATAATAAAGACTATTTTCCCTGGCAATATCAATAGCCTTCATATTCAAATATCTTCACTAGTCTCCTACAGAAGCTTTTGTTTCCATCTGGGCTTACACAGGGCTAATTCTGCACAATACATGCAGAGATAGACTTACAGGCACTAACCAGTCCCAGTGGCAAGCCATGACCTACTGGCACCCAAAGTGCTGAGGCCAGAAGAGGGTGAATGTGGAGAGCAACCTCACACTGAACAACTGAGTAAGTGCTTGAAAGCATCATCTTGTTATGAACGTACTTGCCAGATGTGGCATGGTTTTGGGTTTGTTTGCAATGTACTTCTCATTCTTGTACATGGAATGCATTTCTTTCTGAAAGACATGCTGTATCCTGTGGGTTTTTTTACCTGTGAAACCTCTTTCTATGATAATTTTATAAAACCTTTGCTTTGTGTTGTCTGCATAGTTTTATGTTCCTGGCTCAAGCTGTATCTATACAGATTTTTGGCCTGCTTAATGCTTAGAGTGTTACAGAACCACAGAATGGTAGGGGTTGGAAGGAACCTCTAAAGATCATCTAATTCAACCCCCCTGCCAGAGCATCATAGTCCAGTTCCCCCCTGTTCTCCTTACACTCCTTGAGGTTCTATTCAGGTTTTCTTCCTGGTAATGGGAAGGGTGTAACTAGATTCTTGTCTCCTTTTATTAAAAATTAGGAGTAAATTAAACTTGAGTAAGTGGATCAGTAATGGGCAGTGCACTGGATGAGAAGTCAATATTTAAGACTCTTCTGGCATCTAATCAGTGTCTTTTTTTTTTTTTTGTTCTGTTTTGTTTTTCCCCACAGCAAATTATCCATGAGCCAGTGGGAGAGGACAGAGTTATTTTAAAGTTATTCATCTGTTACTATTTCTTCCTCAAACATGTTAAACGAAGAACATCTGATAGCTGACCTCTGTGCGCTGCCTTTCAGGTCACCGCTGCCCACAGCGGGATCATGCGCTGGGCCAGGAACAGGAACTGCACCTACAAAGTTGGCCACTGGATGGGGAACTTTGCTAAGCAGTCAAGTCTTGGGTTAGCTGTGAATTTGTAGTGTTTATTTTTGCTGGCTGGAGATCTCAGTAGAAAGGCTCCTAGGTGCTGAAACTGCTGGTCAAACAAGTGTGTGTTCTTAGGTGTGGATGATTGCGAGGATGCGTTCTCATGCCTTTAACCTGCTTATTTTAAGTATGTTGCTCTGAGACTCGAGGGGTTTTAAATAAGAGGGGAGAGAGATGAAATGAAAATCAAGGTTATAGTGTTCTTGATAATTCTGTCTCTGCACAGACCAGTCAGAATGTCTTTTCTAGGGTTTCTTGATGGTAGACCTCATCACTTGTCTAAAAAAAATAAAATTTTAAGAAATACCTTTTAATTAAACCCATCTTCTTCAGTCAAATGACTTTCTACCACTGAGATACTATTACATGTATATAGGTATATACCAGATGTCACTTAAGCAACAGACAGCAGTACAGATTTCCACTGGGGAGTGGACTGCTCTGAGTTTTCTTCCTTGAAGAAGGGTGCCTGGAAAAGGTTCTTCCTGCCGTACTCCGAATGAAAGGCTCTCAGTGTTTTGGGGCAGTAGTTGGTGCTGCTGCAGGAGGCAGCCAGTGTCTGGACAACAGGCTGAAGGCAAACTGAGAGTCCTGGAGCTCAGGTCAACTGTGTGTACAGAACAATTGGGCACTTGGGGCACGCACTCGTTTAAGCAGAATCGTAGCGTTCATTTGAACTCTCTGGGCTTTCTTTCCCTTCAGTTGGACACTTGTGTAATTCCTTCTACAAATGGTAGAGTGTTAGATAAAGCAGTTCAGTCTCTCCAGGAAAGGCTTTTTCAACTGTTTTGAACAGAGATTTTTTTTTTTTCCCATCTTGATTTCCCTGAATATTCTAAGTGGTTCTCTCTTGGCTCTTTGCAGAAGTGTTTTGAGCTCTTCCACTTTGAAATAGCCACAGAATTAGATGCTGCTGTATTTAACACTGTACAAACAACAACAACAAAGAACTGCAGAGTCACTGGAGCAGGAGCTAAACAGATGTGACACCACTTATTTTGTATTTTCCACTTATTTTCTGACAGTGTCACATGCTCTGAATCAGTTGGAATCCTGAACAGCTTAAGGGCTCTTTTTATTCAGGTTACCAGTCTTCTTAGTCCTTTTTTTTTTTTTTACTTACAATTAATAATGTTCTTTCTTCTGTAAGTACATATTCTACAAGTTCTGTAGATATACTTTTGTTCTATCTGAACTTGTGAAATACTTTATTAAGTATTCATCTCTTAGATCAGAAATTCTTATTCATCAGTTGTCAATGTTCATGTGTCCTAAGGTGTTTTGTTGGTTGGCTTTTTTTTTGGGGGGGGGCTGTTTTTTGGGTCTTTTTGGTTTGGATTTTTTTTTTTTTTCCTCTTGCAAAGGCTGAAAGCAGTAGTGAAATGCCCAGCTAGGTCTGAGAGGGTGCGAAGGAGGGAAAGCACAGAAATGTAAGTGTTCATCCCCTGCAAGATTCTCTGAATTGTCTAAAAAACAATTGGCAAAGATAATTTTAAGCTAGGTTTGCAATGCACAGGTCTCCCTGCCTGGGTTCAGATATTTCTTCAGGACTCTGACACAACTCTCTGTTGTGCTGCTGTCTGACTGTTTTGACCACCAGCTCAGGAGGACTGAGTCAAAGCATTTTTTGCTGTAATTCCTGTGCTCTCTGCGATAGGGTCACCAGGGGTCAATGTATGGAGCATCCTTCTTTGCCTGTGGTGCACTATAGTGGAGCTGCAGCCCGGGAGATGATCGATGCCCATTTCTCTTCACCACCACCCCCCCCAACCCTACAATTCTTTGTTCACACTAGCTTCAAATGGAGCTGATTCTTTGCTCATCAGCAGCAAGTAAGCAGCTCATGACCCCAGCAGATGTTTCTGCATTTTAGGCTAATGAGAACTTATTGGATTACTGCAGTCTTCCCTGCCTCGGAGTAAATACCACTTTGTTGGAGATCCGGAAACTCGTACTGAATATGATAAACAAACTGCTGGCTGGACTGTGATTGCCAGGACATGAAAAGAGTTCCACAGCGGCAGAAGATCTAACAGCTCTGAAATGCACCACTGAGCCACACCAATTAAGAGCATTTCCAGTGATTATGTGAGCATTCCTGTTCAACTCACAGAAATTATTTTAGGTTATTTCTTCCGCTGTGTTTGTGTGTGGTCTGTTAAGCCAAGCACAAGGGTGGAGGATGAGGTTTGCAGAATGGTCTCAAATGCCTCCAATTGGTTTCTTTTAAAATATTTCTGTGATAAAGTACATGCAAGTTCTGGCAAAGTTCCTGCTATTTCAAGATCTTAAATTTCATATGCTAGGGAAACAAACACAATTTAAGACATAACTAATTTTTTGTTTATCTAGCTAATGTGAGTTTGGAGATGGCCTGTAGGATATCAAAACTTAATTCCTTGCTTTAATATCTACTGCACATGGGGGTGGAATGTTAAACAGCTGATAGAGTATTTTTTGGGGTCATAGTCCTGAAAAGTCTTTCTCATGGCCTTTAATCTTTTCAGCAATCAGGCTTTGTTATATTTTATTTCAGAACTCTTTAGACAGTATTTCAGTAAGTGGAATAAGTACTGCAAGAGTGCAGCCCTGATCCTCAGCTAAACCAGGATGAAGCTTTTTAGCTTGACTATAGAGCAATGTTTAGCACACTTCTACAGCTTCAGAGTATGATGGACAGGGTGAGTCTGGTATCTGTGTAGGCAGTACCCAAAGATGTCAAAAGCCCTTAACCCTTTCTTACTGACTTATGCATCTTGAGAAATTTGTCTTCTCCTAACTGAACAAAATCAAAATGCTAAAATTAATATATTTTTGATAGAAGGGCACCTCTACCCATTCCTAGTTATAAAGGTGTCCAGGTGAATGTTTAATAACTCTTCAGTATGGAGACTCCCCAACCTCTCTAGATCCCTTATGAATAAAACCGAACTCTAGACCACACAAAAACTTCTGTTGCATCTGTCATATGTCAAGGCTTAATAAAAAATGGCAAGTAATTTCTTACTAAATGTCTTAATGACAACCTCTTCTGATTAAGCACAGCACTCCGTTCCTGTTGTAAATCACCATCTGCCCATATGAATGATTTCTTAGTACTAGTTCAGTCATTTTGTCTGGAATTAATGTTGCACTATTTTGGCAGATCAGCCTCTCCTGTTTGGTAGATGATTAAGTGTTTTTGATAGAACTATTTAATAATTATGTTATCAATACGATTCTGTTGTTATATGCTACTCAGATTATATTCCTGGCTTGAATGTGCTCTTTAATTATCCTTTCTTTGTAACTTTGTTCCAGAGATGCTTGTGTTGTCAGGAGGCAGGATCAGTGTTGTTTTGTTTCTACCACTCTGTATCTGGACTGAAGCTGTAGTTTCTGTAAAAAGTCATTGTCCTGGTTGCTGGTAAGCTTGTAGCTGTGTGGCAAAGCCAACAGAACACTTGTTCTGCAGTTCTCAGTATCTACATTAGATATCTGTGTTTGGCTAACAGAAAGGAAGCTGTCACAGAAACAAAGCGAGAACAAAACTGGAAGTTAAAGAAAAGGGTGTGGGTGGGCTTTTTTCCCATTAATGTAATGCTGTAAAAAATTAACTAAGACCTTATTCTTTGTCTGTAATGACTGACCTTAATTATTTATTAAGGGTATGATCCTGCCACCTGATTCTTGTGAGTAGTCTTATTGATTTGAATTTTGCAATGGGGGGGCTGGGGAGAGAAAAAGGAAGCACAGCTGAGTAGCAAAACTCAAGAGTTAGTATTATTCAGAGCTTAGTGTTAACTCTGGTCCATTGTTTTTGGTGGGTTTTTCAATAAATACCTGTCTGATGATTTTAACAATGCACATAGTTTATTTACTAGGTAGATGGGACGTGGAGGGGAAGATTTTCTTCTGCAGAGTAACGATGAGAATGTACAAGTGGTCGGGATGTAAGTTAGATCTAGTTGGAACCAATATATACGTTCACACCTTCCATAAGCTGCAGTCCCTCCCTCACCTTTCTGACACACCCCTATAGCCCCAACACACTTTCAACTTGGATGAATGCCTGGAATTCCTAAAACTTCCCAAGGAGGAGAATTACTTTTTTTTTTTTTTTGTAAATGAAATAAAAATCTGAACTATGCGCAGTGCAAGCGGGTGGGTGAATATGACCTATAGATTTGACTGATGAATAGTTTTTATACATAAGCAGTTCTTACAGAACTTCCTTTAAACTCCTAACTAGTACCAGATGTGGCTTGCAGGCAGCTGCTGGAATTCCAACACCTGTTGCATCACACTGAATAGGATTCATTTTGGCAGGCACAGAAAATTCCATTTCAGTAACTAAATAGTTTGAAACGATATCTAAAGCCTCTTTTTTTTTTTTCTTTTCCCCTCTTCTTTTCTGACCAAGCTGATTCTAGCCTTATTTACAGGATTTCACATACTTTCATAATTAGAAGATGATGATTTGCAGTCTTTAGAGACTTTAATTGCCTGGTATTTCTTGTAGTCAGTAAATATCAAATAGAAAATTTTCAATTGGGACAAAATCTCTCCTTTAAATAAGCAATTATTTTAATCACTATAATTTCTAGCTGTGGTTTCTGACATGTAGAAATACACAGGTTTGTGTTCAGAAAAACTGTAGTGTTATAGCAAAGATGATGGAGCTCCATTTTTGACATGTACTCCGCTGCGTTCATCGATTCATTGCTGAATCGTGTTGCTCTTTCAAAGATAAAATGTGGATGGCTGTGGAATGGGAGTTTAGTGGCACTTTGGGGGGGTTTCTGGTACGTACCCCATAGATCTCAGGTGTGAGACTGTAAGGAACTGTTTGTGAGTCTCCTCTAGAAGGAGGTATGGATTATGTGTAGGGACAATGAGACTGGCAGAGCTGCTTCTTTTTTTGGTTTGCCTCCTTATTGTCTTTAATCAAAGGATTTCGACACATGTACTTAAGTGTTCCCCTTAGGAAAGAGGCTCATGTTGGTGTTGCTACTTTGCAGACAGGAAAATACTGAGGGTTCCATGGAGGTATCCGAGAATGTGATGAAAATGAAAGAATTTGGAATTGCCAGATTTTGCTTTGCGTGCTTTAGTTTGCCTCAGAAAAAAAAAAAAAAAAGAAAAAAACCCAAAACACTAAACCCCAAACATTCCCACTTAATGCACTTTCTCGTAAGTTGCTTCTCAAAGTCTGGCTGATTTGTTTGGGAAATGCTTTCTGCGGTTCTAGAGTTGGAATGAGTTTGGATAAATTGAAGGCAAATGCAGCAGTGAGGAAGGATCCACTCTTAAACTGAGAGAATCCAGAGTTTGCTTTCTAGTTAGGTTGCAAAGGCCAAACTGTGTTATAAACCAGTTATTTTGTTAAAAGTATCAACTGTGTGAGGTGAGACCTGAGTTTGACAGAGTTGGTGCAAGGGAATCATAGAATCGTGGGGGTCAGAAGGGACCTCTGGAGATCAGCGAGTCCAACCCCCCTGCCAGAGCAGGGTCACCCAGGGCAGCCCACACAGGAACAGAGCCAGGTGGGGATGGAAAGTCTCCAGAGCAGGAGACTCCACAACCTCTCTGGGCAGCCTCTTCCAGGCTCTGTCATTCTCACAGTGAAGAAGTTTTTCCTTATGTTGAGGTGGAACCTCCCATGTTTCACCTTGTGACCATCACCTCTCATCCTATCACAGGACACAACTGAAAAGAGACTGGCAGTGTTGATTTCAGCTGTGCCATGGTTGCTTTTAGTGTGGAGAAAGATAAATGCTCTAGCAAAAGAGCTCTTAAGAAAGAAAATAAAAATCTGACTGGTGGGTGTCAGATGTGATTCCATGTAAAACCAGAGTAATACCAGCTGAGCTGACATCACCCCAAAGGATACTAGTGCAAGGTTTGGGGAGAGCATTCATGTCTCTAATTAACAGAATCCATTAGCTGTTCTTACAGCTACTGCCTCATTTACATCCTTGACCACCCCAGCTAGTACAGTTCCTGGTACAGGACAGGACCACTGGAGTGCAATCCCCCATTTCTGAGGGGTGGGAGATCAGAGGGAGTACCCTACATAAGGTGGAGAGAAAAGATGTGTTAGGAAGGGCCTCTTTGACTTCCTGCTTTTTTGCATGTGTCTTCAATTTGGGGCAAACAAAAGAGTCCCTTGGTAGCTCTTGGAGCGTTGTTTTGTTGTGTGAAGATACATGAGCAATGAAGTGAGCAAGAGAGGAGCAGTTGTGCTTGAAGAGCACAGCAGCAAGCAAAATGGATTTGGCCCATGTAATAATAGAAGCTGAAAGCTGCTCTGAGATGTTCTGCAACTCCTCCCCCAGATGAGCTATAATGAGAAAAAACCCATTAAAAATAAATAAAAATAACCTTTCCCAAGGTGGTGAGCAATCATTAAATACTTCTTGTTTAGAGAGCAGAATTCTGATAACGTGTTTGAATAAAATCTGCTCTGGCAGGGGGGTTGGACTCGATCTCCAGAGGTCCCTTCCAACCCCTACCATTCTGTGAAAATTCCTGAAATTCTCCACTCTGGCCTTAAACAATTAGGGCAGGTCTTACAACAGGTTCTGTGGACAAACCTTAGGCGAGGGTCGGTGATATAATAAGAGCAGTTTAAAGAGGTGACTTCTTTAAAACCTTCCAGTCTTGCTTGCTTATCACTTTGAAGCTGTGATGTCCAGTCCTAAAGACTGTGGTGATCCTTGCTTAGTGCACAGCCCGTTGGAGTTGAGCCTTGCCTAAGTTGGCCGGTAAAAAGAATTTTCTTGTGAGCTATAGTTTGTGAAGCCTTAGCCTCACTTTGCTTGGGTTGGGGGTTTTATTGTTTTAATTTGAGAAAATCTCTTCCTCCTTCTAGACTTGTCATGCTTGTCCACAAACAAAACAGTGCTGGTTGAAGCTGGGTTTAAGTGGGAAAATGTAGCCACATCTATCTGAAGATAACCTGAACTCCCCAAAAAGATACAGAGTTAATGATTTGATTTATATATAAAACTTCTCATATTAAAATCTGTTTCAAACAAGATAAAAAGAAATAAAAATGTAGGCACTACTTTGTTACTCTCCTGGCTCTGGACTGATCAGCCCCTCAAGTCCTGTTGTTGAAGTAACCAGGGAATCCTCCTCTCGATGATGTTGTGTTTTTAGGGAAGGGACTGACCTGTGCTCAGTGCGTTGCCTCGGAATGAAACTGCTATGAGCTATGGTGACTGAAAGAATTTTAAGGAGGAAAAAATATTTTAGAAGTTTAGTGGCTTTAGTAACTTGATTTGCTGGTGTCCTTGTCAGAATTTAAAAGACAGGGTCTTTGGTAAACTCTCACGTTGACTTTTTGGATAAAAATCTGCCATTTTCCTGGGTTCCAGAGCAGTGATTTCTACAAGAAATAGAGTCGAGGTTCAAATAACCAAGCTAATGTAGAGGGCAGAAGTAGTTTGGTGGATTTTTTTTGTTTTGTTTTTCTCTTTTCCTAGTAGTTTACCTTAACCCAGGTGAATAGTGTTGGGAGGGAAAATAAATGCTTCAAACTACCCCTAGGGAAGGGTCTTATGGATTCCTGGGGGGAGAGTTCAGCTCTGCTAAAGCCCATCTGGGATCCTGGTTTGCAGGGCTGACAGAAATATTCCTTGGTGTATTTACTCCATCGCTGTGAGACGTTCATTCTGTCACCTTGAATCGCTGCTGTTGCTTTGAAGAGGCTTTTCCCGGGTTTGTGTGAGCTCTACGCTTCTCTTCAGACCGGTGTAGTGAGAGCTCCCCCTCCCGTCTCCAGCTCCTGTAGCCAGGGGCTGGGATAGAGGGATGGAGATGGATCGATTAGGGCCTGGGGATGGAGGAGCGTCGAGCAGCATCAGCCCTGGCACTGGCTTTGGAATGGGAAAGCAGTTCTTTGGCGGTTCAAAGGCTCAGTTAATGGGGCCAGTTTGTGCAGGGGGTGCTGTGCCCTGGTCCAGGTTGATGGGACCTTTAGGAGCCGAAGCTTTTGCAGCTCTTGCATCTGCATGAGGACTTGAGAAAGGCAGAGAAGTCGGGCAGGTGGTCTGCCGGGGCCGGCTGGGCTCGGCAGAAGGGGAGCCCGTGCCTTAGAAGCCGTCGGGGGAAAGGGCCGGCCGGGCTCGGCTGTCAGGGCTGTGGAGAGGATGGTGAAGGTCAGAGGATGGAGCCGGGAGCCCGCCGGGGCCTGGCGCCGGGCGGGCAGCGCACCTGGGACCGGGCGGGGCCAGGCTGCGGCCCGGGGCCGAGAGGCGGAGGTGCGGGGCCCGGCCCCCTCCCCCGGTGCACGCTGTCAGGAGCAGGCGGGGAGCCGCAGACAAAGAGCCGGGGCCGGAGCCGAGCGGGCACCGGGGCCAGGAGGGGGCGGCCCGGGGGCGGGGACGCGGCGGGGGCGGCGGCCAGAGGCACCGGGGAGCCGAGCCCGGGAGCGGGGCGGCGGGGGAGCTGGGGCTGCGCTCGCCGCGAACAAAAGGCTGCTCCTGCCCGCGGAGAGCACCGTGGCCCGGAGCTCCGGAGCACCATGCCCCGCAGGGAGCCCGGCTGCCCCTGGGGGGTCCTCCTGACCCTCTGCAGCCTGAGCGCAGCCCAGCCCCGGGACAGGCAGTAAGTACCGGGAGGGTCGCGCACCCTGCGCCGGGCTGGGACCTTCTCCGGCCCCCGGGCAAAGGGTGGCGGGTTGAGGTGGGGGGGGACACGGACCCCTCTGCTCTGCGAGGGGCTCCGGGGGTGGCTGCAGCAGCCGCTTAACAAAGCTCTGTGAATAGTCCCTCGAGGGCTGGGGTCGGGGCGAGCTGCGGCGGTTCCCGAGCCGAGCAGCACGTTTGTACTCGCCGGTGCTAAAGTGCATAGCGCAGGGAAAGGCAGAAAAAAAGAAACTCTCCTTAGAAATACCTGGCTCCGGCTCCTCCAGCGAGCGGCTGCAAAGCTTTTATCTGCAAACAATTATTTAAGGAATCCAGGGTGTTGCGCAGGGGCTGCTGTTGTGCTTGGGATGGTTGAAGGTAATGTTGGTTGCTCCCGAGGAGCATGTGAAACATTTTTGTGGGGCAAATCATTCGGGTAGAAACATTTCACTGCAGGGAAAGATCTCTGGCTTTTAGAAATTGAATCCACAGCTCTTTCCAGTATGTTTAGGTTAACTTTGATTAAGGTTTGCTTTGTTCTTTATCCCTAGTTTATTATAGCCCATCAGCATCGTGAATAGCTGCATTAACCGAGTGCCACGGAGAACTTATTTTCACTTGCTTACTAGAAAATATTTCACATCCTGCCAAGTTTTGGTGTAACCTGACAGAGCTGTTGGTCAAATGCACTTAAAGCATCTGTCCCATCGCTGTCAAGTTAACTGTTTAATTGCAAAGTTAAGCATTTAATAATCAAATGGCACTTACTAAGTGATTTAAATAGAGGTATCAAGGGACTGATACTTCAGAAAGAGTTGCAGCAGTTTTGAACAATGTGGATACATGTGCTTCACATATGGCTCTGTAGCTCTGTGCTTATGTGACAGTTTGAATCTAATCATTTCATACTGGATGCAGATGGTACTCCCTTCCTTCTGCAACTGGATCAGCTATGTCTGTCTTACTAAGAATTTGCAGGCTAAGTAGTAACTTTTAATTGTTATTTATTATTGTTCTGATGAGTTTTCAAACCTGGCAACCATAAGGTTTTGAATCTGTAAGTACCCTGTGCAATTCAACTCAAAATGCCACAGAGATCTGAACTGCCTTTGGGGGGTAATGGGATCTCCATGGCAATGAGGCCTGCTGAGAGAGAAACATGGGGTTGGAATTTGATAAAAGATGACTTGGGGGCTGTAAAACACCATCATCCTCATCCCAAAGTGATAATTAATCATCAGCTAAAGCAGCCCCATTCATGGAACTGTAGAAAGGCACGGGCTGAGAAATTAGGCTTAAAGAGTCATGTGAGGAATTGCCTCATTTAAAAAAAATCCTTCAGGGTAGGGAAAAAAAAAACCAAACCCAAACCCAGAAAGGTGTGTCACAAAGAGAATATAAATGTGTTGCTTACAGCCCAACGCATCAAATTGCTCAGAGCCTGTAATGCTTTTAGTTGACAAGTTCATGGCATGGTGCCATTCAGCACAGAGGAAGGGTGCAGATTCCATTCAGAAACACAAGGATCGTGGTATATACGGGAGGTCGTTTAGGGTGGCTCTGATACTGTGTGTGTGCCTGCTAGTAGAATGCCTTTTTGCTGGTGTTTTTAAACTTGCAGGATAGAATTCTGTTCAACCAAAAAAAAGTGCTAGCAGAACTGAGTATGAGTCCAAGCTCACAACTGCAGTTTCTGGGCTGCTTCTGTATAAATTAGAAGTTTAGATGTGTTAAGCTGTGTGCAAGTCTGATGTTGAGAAAGTGCTGAGTATCTCTTTTTGGTTTTTTTGTACATCAAGGGAGCCATGAAAAATAATTGAGGCAAAAAATGCCAAATGCTAAACTGTTTCAAAACAAAGCATTTTCTACAAAACTCTGCTGAACTCATGTACCTCCTTATTCTTCCATGAATTTCAGCTTTGTTGTGATTGACTAGTCTTGTCTTGAATAAATTTATATATGTAATATGTGCAATAAACATCCATATTACTGTCTTTATTTAAATACCAAGGATCTGTAAAGCTCCTCAGGCTCTGTTCATTGCTTTGTGCATTCTGTGTTCGTGTCATACGTACCAGATAAAGGCCTAGGCTGCTGGTGGTCACAAACGTGACCCTACAGGGGCAAATATATTACAGAGTAATCTGTTTTTTCCCTTTTGCTTTATATCTAAAGGGGCTTATGAATAAAGATTACACTCTTGTTGCTGTTCTTGACCATTTACTTTCAATTCTGCTCCTTAGGGGTTATTTGATTGCAGCACCTTCTGTTTTCCGATCTGGTGTCGAGGAAGCTGTAAGTGTAACCATCTTTAACTCTGTCAAGGAGACAACAGTCCAAATTCAGTTAGTAGTCAAAGGAGAAACTGTGTCACGAGGCCACGGAACAGTTCTGGGTAAGTTCCTGTAATTCTGCACTTGAGAACGAGTTTCTAAGTGGAGGTGCTGTGGGAGCACATCAGTATCTCTTGGAGAATTGCTTTAGGTGGTAGTGGAACTGGAACCAAACTAGTATTTAATTCACTGACTACTGCTAAACGTCCTCAGTTGGTTGTGATAATGTGGTTTTGATGTATGTGATCTCTGACATCTGAGGACAGTAACTCTGGAGCACCAAGACATAGAGGGGCCATAGGTAATTTGTACTCAAGAGTTCTATAGTGAGTATCTTTCCTTTTGAAACATGAAGGTTTGACACTGGGGAGCTGTATGAGAACTAAGATAAGTTGACTTTGATATCAATTTTATATATTTCTTTAAAGTCATCATTTCATTTTCTACTCTTATTTTACAAATGTTTGCTGGAAAAACAATCTCCCTATCTCCAGAACTGAGTATTGCTTAGAGAGGTGGTAATATTTGTGCAGCTGGGTAAGTCCTTAAATCCAAGACAGATACCTCTGTCCTGTGGGTAAAGACAAAAGTGTTCTGGTTATGTCCAACTTAATACTGAATTAATTTCCATTGGTGCAAATGAAGTCCAGTAGCACTGTTCTACCACTGCTAGTAGTGGTATAAGCTGTAACGTATACGAGACTTAGGCAATCAGGCTCTTTAACCATCATGTTTTAAACCCTCTGTGTGTAAAAACTGGGAATTATATAAAAGCCGTTTCCTTTCTCGGAACAGATTCTCTGGTTTTATCCTCCCCTTGTTGTCTCTGAAATTGGCTGACAATTGCTAAGTAATTCAAAGGGAGTGATGCTCACACATGTGGACAGCATATGCTAAAGGCAAATCTTAGATATGGCTGTATCCAGCAATCAAAAGAACTTCTCTGAGTGTTTGTTTTGAGAATTATTCAAGTCCTGAAAGAGACCAGGTCTCTTTTACAGCAAATTACTTCTGTAAGCACAGGATGCCCTGTGCTGAAACCCCACCCTTGGTGCTACACTCTAAGCATAGAGCAGTTGCAGTTTACCTTGGGCAAAAATTGTAAATTAATGTAGACCAAGTTGGTTTTGGAGAACTCTGCTAGGTCCAGCTTGCTCACCCTGCAGATTGTTTTATGCAGTGCAGGAAAATGACTTCAGGTAAAATCATAATGAAGGGTATTGCAGTGAGCAGCTCTGTGACATGGGGCCTCTTTTGACTCAACTGTGAATGTCTAAAATGTTAGTACCTTAGCTAGAGAAGAGTAACTCTCTCTCTCTCTCTCCTTTCAGATAAAGGAACAATTAAACTGAAGGTGAGTGTCAGTTAATTATTTTAAGAAGTTTTGGGTGAAAACTTGAGGGACTTGCCTTCAACCACATCACACATTACTTTCTGAGCAGCTGCAAGACAAATACAGGTTGCACTCTGGTGTACACACTGAGGACTAAGCAACCTCAGCTTAGTTTTGGCTGTTGGCTTGATTCTTCTTTCCCCGTGTCAGCGGAGCTGTGCCTTCCATAGCCTGGCTGATTTCCCCATGTAACACACCTTCCTGAGTGGAAGCTGCACGTGTAGATCAAATATCACTTTGCTTGAGCGATAAAGAAAGGCTAGAAGAGAACTTCCTGCCGTGTTTTTACCATGACTTTGCCTCCTTTGAAGTTTATACATTGCAAACCATCGAGTATGTTCTTCATTTTCTTTTTATTACTAACACATAGTTACACTGAAAGGCAGCAGGTGGCTTCTCTTTGCTCACTTCACTGTCAGTTATATTCCCCAGAAAGCAAAAAAACCCTTTTTTCTATGTCTTCCTCACCTCATGGTCTGTTTTCTAGGTGCCTTCAGGGCTTCGTGGACAGGCACATCTGAAAGTCTGGGGCAACCGGCACCTGGCAGAGGAAGGCTACATTTTTCACAACTATACCACAGTAACCATCGACAGCAAAGGATCATCAGTGTTCATCCAGACAGATAAACCTGTCTATAAACCCAAGCAGAAAGGTAAAGTGACCTTGGAGAGCTTGCCAACTTTTATTTGCAAGGGTAGATTCTAGGATGAGAGATTCTGTTCAGGGTCAGCTGTCATGACTAATAAATTTCCCCTTTTTCCTCTTTGTTTTTAGTGTTGATAAACCTCTTTATGGTGACTTCTGACCTGAGACCAGTCAATGACAGGGTAAAGAAAACTGTTTCCTTTCGCGCTGTAAAATATGATGGAATACTTGACAACCTGTATTCTCTTCTAATGTGCATTTAGGCAGAAATGCAATTGGATTTTTTTAACTTGTTCAGTCATATCTTGTGACTGCTGGTTGTTATTTACCCTGTAGCTGTTTTCACTTGGTCACGTTGTTGTTGAAGGAGAATACCCACTCTTGTAATGCTAGCAAATACGGTGTAACTATGCCAAAGCAGTTAGGAGAACATTTCAGACTTGTACTCTCTTTAGGTAATGCACAGATATTCAAAACATGACTTTTTCAGTTAGATGTGTGAATGAAATGTATGTTTCTCAGGCTCCTTTTACCAAGGAGATGTTTAACCCTTCCTTACGTCAACCTAGCAAGAAGCAGAAAAGTAGCTTTGTTTCATAAAGCCTTTCTTTTTTTTTTTCTTCTCTTTCAGATTGAAGCTTACGTGGTGGTGAGTATCTGTCTGCCAGTCATCGAGCATGTATTCTGTAGAGGCACGAGCTCCTTGTAGCCTTAAGGGGAACAAGTCACACGTCTGTGCCTTTTTGAGTCCATTGTGGCCATTCCCAACTGTAACCTGTGCAATTACTTTTATCCCCGTGTCTTTAACTGATCTTTACATCTTGCTTTTTTGTTCTCACCAACAAATATACTTGTTTTCTACTTCAGTTTCAGAAATCCATTCCCTTTTTTCAGCCTGAGAAGAATTGGCTAGATTCACTGGGGTTTATAAATGTGACAGTCCCACTCAATTTCTCCCTTCTTTCCAATGCAGACACCCTCCTATCCTTCATCTGGCTGGGCTGATATAGCAGGGCCCATCTCATCTCTGCACCCAAACATTATGATAGTGGACAATAGAAATTCATGGCAAGGAAAGGGTGCTCCTGTCTTCTTCCTTATGAGGTGAATGAGAGGTTCCTTCTGTGTCTAGTATTTCTTTTTTTGTCTTTTTTAAAATTTATTTATTTTTTAAAAAAACCATGTGTTTTCTTTAGCTGTCAGCAAGCAGAAGAATTCACCCTCTTCTTGTTTGCATTCCGTCACAGAGTTAATGCTGACAAACACAGCAGGATTGATTTCATCTTTGTCATCTAAAAATTGTCTTGCTAGTTGTACAGCTCCCCTTATGAATAGAAAGAAAAGGTTTCCAGAGGCCAGTTCACCCCATCCAAAATAGCTGTCTTGAGAGGTGGAAGATCTGCCGCTTGACAGTGCGTGTTGGCGTGCGCTGGGCATAGAAACAGTGTCCTTAAATGAGTCCTGAGTTTTAGAAAGCAAATATTCCCTGGTAAAGTATCTTCAGAGAAATTTTGGCAGCTGTCAGTTACATTTGAGCTGTTAGTGAAGCGTGTGTATTACAAAATGAACTTCGTTATTGCAAACTGAGTTCAATGTATTTGTGATATTCGTGTTCACTGTGATGTTTCTCATTCCTAAACCATTCTGCAGGATCCTCGGGGGTCTCGTATGATAGAGTGGAGCAATTTGAAGCCATTTTGTTGTGGTAAGTGTCAGATTATTATTTTCTCAGTGTATTTTTTTTTTTTTTTGTCTTCTGCTCATACCAAGTTGTGATCAATAAGCCTTGACAAGAGCTGATGGTGACACACAGTTGACAGTAGGTTGTTTTCTTTTCAGGTATCGTGAACATGACTTTTCCTTTGTCTGATCAGCCAGTGTTTGGTGAATGGCTCATCTTTGCTGAAATGCAGGGGCACACATACAACAAATCCTTTGAAGTTCAGAAATACGGTGAGTTATATCCAAAAAAACTTTAAACATTAGCTACACTGCCCTCATCTGACCATAAGCTGTGATCTTCTCAGAGCTGTGTATGCTTTTCAAGGAGATCTTCTTGTCCAGATTATAGGAAAAGATTTTTGTTGGGTTTCTTTTCATTGTAGTATTACCAAAGTTTGAGTTGCTGATCGACCCCCCTCGCTACATCCGTGACCTCTCACTGTGTGAAAAAGGAACTGTCCAAGCCAGGTAGGAACGTGTTCCAAATAGTTTCATTACTATGGATTGTAGTGTAGTTACTGGAGCTTGGATCTCATCTTCACCAGGCTTTTCAGATGATTTTTGGTCATCATCAGAAGCTTTCCTACGTGGGAGTTTTCCTAAAACACGTTAACAAGCTGCAAAAACCTTCTGTGGCATTTTTTTCTGTTTTCTAAATGTGCAGGTCCCATGGTACTAACCTTGATATCATCAAGAAAACAGAAAACATCTGGAAGTTATTCATTATCTTCTTTCCATTTCAGATATACATTTGGAAAACCAGTGACAGGAAAGTTAATTGTCAATATGACTATAAATGGTGTAGGGTACTACAGGCATGAAATGGGACACCCTGTCCTCAAGACCACCCAGGTGAGGGAGACTATTGAGTCAACTGCCATAAAATGCCCATTCTGTACTCTGGTGTTAATACCACAGCTCTATTTTATGTTGCTGATGGGACATTAGAAAATAAATGAATAAGTGGCTCCAGCATAATAAAAATATGACATACTATTACATGGTATGTTTATCATGTGGGGGGATGCAAGTTTGTTGGCATAGTATTAATTTAGTTTTAAAGCATAAGGGGCTGAGGGATAATGTGAGAATGAGGAACTGTGACAGAGCTTGTTCAGACTATGGATAAGGGAGGAAGATTAAACTCGTTTGCCTTCCTCCTTCCTTCACCCACTCCCCAGTTAATTCCCTCCACATACATTAACAATGCTGCAAACTCCTAGCAAGTGTCTACGCTTTGGATTTGATTTCTAAACCCTTTCTGAATGAGAATGACAGCTTAGGTTTCTGTTTCCCCAACGCCCTCCATAGATCGATGGCTCTGCTGTTTTTGATGTGTGTGTGAAAGACATGATGCCAGCCGACGTTCCGGAGCATTTTCGTGGCACAGTCAATATCTGGGCCACAGTGATCAGCTCTGATGGGAGCAAACAGGTTACGTTCGATGACTCGACCCCTGTTCAGAAACAGCTGATTGACATCAAGTACTCCAAAGATACCAGAAAACAGTTCAAACCTGGACTGCCTTACAAAGGAAAGGTAAGATTAGAAGCGGAGATGCTGACATGCGGCCGATAGAAGGTTCTACTGACTTGATCCCAGCGTCTTACACCAGGTTCTGGTGTGTTTTTCCTGCCTGCTGTTTCTGTCATTGACTGGAATTGCCTAAAAATGTAAAACCTGTTGTTCTATAAACGAACCACTGTGCAGGTCGAAGTCACTTACCCTGATGGAAGTCCAGCTGACAGAGTCACTATCCGAATTAAGGCTGAACTTACACCAAAGGACAACGTTTATACAAGTGAGCTGGTGTCAAGAAATGGCCTGGTGGAGTTTGAAATCCCCTCCATCCCTACAGCTGCCCAATATGTCTGGCTGGAGGTGGGTGAAAGCTCTTTATGGGATTAATGGGCTTTAATGTAACTAATCTTGTCAAACCTGCACTTGATAAATCAGTGCTATAAACAGGAAATCAGTGCCTTTTAGCTTCAACTTCTCGATTTAAATGCAGCAAACATTTGGTTTGTTTCTTGCTGCCAATAGAGCTGATGTTGGTAACGACTGGGAAAAGGTGCTACTTTAGATACATCTTGGCATAGTTGTGAGGGGACAATATTTGGAGAGTACTGTTGCTATGTAAAGCTGACAAGAGATGAAGAGCTGGAAAGTACAAAAGGGGAGATGGGGTTATAGTGTAAGAAGAGAGTACAAATCAAGCTTTCTACATATGCATAACATTCAGGTGTGACTTTTGTTTAAGACCAAAGTGACAGCGATTGATGGGAAACCATCTGGAGATCAGTATCTGCCAAACTACTTGTCTATCAGTAGCTGGTACTCGCCCAGCAAGTGTCACATCCAGCTCCAGGCACCAGATAAACCTTTCCAGGTATGTTGGCTTCATATTCCATCATGGCAACAACAGCATTTCTTGACTTAAAGTACTTTGTTCTAATTAAATATTTCTAGATATTTCTGTTTCTGGGATCCTGGAACTGTTGTTGTTCACATGCAAAGGTTGAAGTAGCTGCACTTCAGCCACCAAACAGTTGTTCACTAGAACTTCCAGTTGAAATCTCAGCTGGATCTGTTTGGTCTTCCAGTTACTGAACTACAAACAGAGGTGTCTGCTGTAGTTTTTGTAGGAGCCCCTTATATAAGGACTCTCCTGCGGTCCTTCGTATAGTTGTTGTGATCTCTCTCCTAAAGGAAAGGTCTGATTTAACCACGATTCTTGCTGCATGTTGTTTTACTGAGAGTTGTTCAGGGTTTTTCTACTCAAGAAGATGCTCCAAGAGTCTGCTTATTGCTTTGTGAAAAAAATAGATGTGGCTTTTTGGCAATATACACACTTAGATCTCCACGATCAGCAGATCCGTCAGGTTGGTTTCAGACTCTTTGTATCCAAATAAGAGCACTTATTTTTTTTTTATCATTGCATTTCATGGAAGTTTAATGGCTAATTAATCTTTTACAAGTTTCCTGAGGTATGGAAAGGGGATTATACACTGCTAATCTGAACACATTGTTCTTATTATAACCTGATTAGAACTAATTCTTCTGTGGGAAAGCTAGGAGTTGGATGACCAGCTGATGTGGGAACTGTTTCCCTGCTTTGCCAGCTCTTACTGGGTGTTCCAATTAGCTGCATTCATTTTTTAATGAATTTTCATCATTTGCACTGGGGAATTCTTAATACTTCAAATATTTAATGTCACGAGGCACTTCTTGGACTCTGTGGCATTCTTGCTGTATTTAACCATTAGCAGCTTCTCATATTCAAGTCCTTGCCATTTTGGTTTGTACCAGAGGTACATCCTGGGAAGGTGACGCTGTTAGTGCTGGGGAAGGAGGTTTTTCAAAAGATTTCTTTGGGATTTAATGTTGCTGTTCAGCTTTAGCAGTGATAGTTGGGCATTGCTATGCTTGAAATGGCAGGAGGATCTGTTGCTGAAGAAATCCTACTTACCACAAGTGTTTGCTGCTCCTCATGTCCCAGAAGCAAGAAGTTTGTGTTCCTAGGAAAGTCGTCTGCTCCACAGAAGGTTTATTACTCAGCCAGACATGACTCAGTCCTAATCCTGTGCCTGAGCACTGCTGTCTGTTCTGCTGGGATTGGTGGAATTTTGGGGCATTTTGTCTCCAGGGTATTCAGTGCTCAGCGAGTACCTCTGGGTATGGGACTGCAGTGCAGAAAAAGTGCAGGCAGGCAGTGTGCTGCCTCTCCGGGGGGGGGGGGGGGAGGCAGCTCCCGTCTTGTTTATTTGTCTTTTTGACAGCCCCTTAAGCCCCAGAATTGCAAACTAATGTTAAGACTTCTGTAATTTGAAAGCTTTCTCCCTCAGATCTGTTCCCAGTAATTTCATGCCACATTGGTTATGTTTGAATTAGCATTTGCCATATGAAAGCAATCGCCATGTATAATCTCAATTAAATGGCAAAGAGCATCTAACACACATCTCTTCCCACTCCCAACCCAGCTCTTTCTTTTTTGGACTGGACTACTGAAGGGGTGTCTAAAAGTCAACCAATTCTGACAGCTGCTCTGTCCCAAAAGGCTTAACTTTCAGGATTCCAGAGATTCCTTTTTTGTTTCATTAATGCATACAACCCCCCAGCCCATTCTCTTGTTAGATTTGCAGGGATTGAAGAGCTGAACACAGACCCCTTTTGATTCTGCAGCAAGTCCACGGAAAGAGTGCTAAAGTAAAATACATTTCAATGCATACATCTCTTAGGAGAGGGGTCACGTCTTTTGCAGACTGAAATTCAAATAGATTGCTGTGCTTTATAACTCCAAAGCATGTGTTGTAACAGACCAGATCTTTTGCTTTTCTGTCTCTGGGTGCAGGTAGGAGAGGAGGCTTGGATTGCAGTGAAGTCCACATGTCCTTGCAACTTCACTCTCCATTATGAAGTGGCATCGCGAGGCAACATTGTCCTCTCGGGACTGCAGCCCAGTAACATCACCCAGCAGAGGAGCAAAAGAGCCACCTTTCCCTTTGAGAAGAACATTGATATCACACGTTTCCCAGGAACAGGTAGCTAGCATCAGAATTGCAAACTCACCCCTGTTTTCAGGGGAAAAAACCCAACATTTCTGCAAACCTGAGTAATCTCTTCTTTGAATTTGATGCTCCTTAAAGGGCCTAGAATAATTTTGTGCAAGAAAAATAGTGATACCCATTGCACATGTAGTCATATAGAAAAAAAGTACATTTCTCCAAGAGGGATAACTCTTGGAGAGTGTTTTTTCTAGTCTTTCTATAGTCTTTCCCTGTTAAGAAAACTCTAGTTTGTCTTAACGTGCTTGGCTTGGGATCAACTGAGGGGCACTTTGCTAAGCTGCTTGAGCTTAAACCAGAAGAGGACGTTAGATAGCATGGGTCAGGCCAAAGAAGAAGAAGATCATGCAGTTATCACGGGGAAGTGAAGTGTGGGCTCCTAGTTTGTACAGAATAACAGAAAGGTACAAATCTGGTGAATTCAGGGAACAGAGGGATGGGGCTTTGAGCATCTAGGGAAAGATGTCCCTGCCCACAGCAGGGGGATTGGAATGAGATGATCCTTAAAGATTCCTTCCAACCCAAACCATTCTATGAGTCTATTTAACTGCTGCTACTGAAATGATGCTCTATAAACAGCAGAATCCTTTTTCAAACCCATTTATACTTTTTGTATCAGCAGTGTTCTGCAGCAATAGATACTCCTCTTTTTTGTTGTTGTTGTTTATTTTACATGGCTTGATAACTTAATTGTATATTTCCTTGATTTTATGTCAGGAAAAATACAGGGTAGTCATTCTCTAGCCACGTTCTCTATCCTGCTCATTATGTTATGGGTGCTAACACAAAGAGTTAAAAAGGAAGGGAGAAGATTCTGAGGTCTAGACTGATATGTGCAGCAGGAACAAGGGAAGGATGCATGTGGATGCAGACTCCCTGGATGGGGCGTTCTGTGCCTCCCAGTATTTGAATGGAATGGGAAGAGTGTGATTTTATTGATTTATTTATAGAAGAAAAAATAAAACTGTCCTTTCTACAATTTATTTTCTAGCACCCAGCAGTACCCCTGCAGCAGAGGTTGAAGTCTGCATGACATTCCTTCGTTTCTCAGTAGCTCACACCATGGCTCCTTTGGGCCGTCTTCTGGTGTATTACGTCAGGGAGAATGGGGAAGGGGTGACAGACAGCCTCCAGTTCACCGTGAAGTCCTCCTTTGAAAATCAGGTATTGCCAGTGTAGCCAGTGGAAAGGAAGGGCTGGTGTCTCCTTCCTCTTGGCAGTTGTCTGCTGATTATGAGTCAAAATAACAGGATTTAATCTTAAATTCCTAGGTTGCTGTGACTCTCTCCGCAAATGAGACCAGACCTGGTGATGTTGTGAACATCAAGGTCAGAGCTGCAAAATCAAGCTGTGTCTGCGTTGCCACTGTGGACAAGAGCGTCTACTTGCTGAAGACAGGTTTTCAGCTGACAGCCAGTCAGGTAAAAGGAAGCTTGAGGCACTGATCTCTTAATGCTGCCATCAGCACTTTCCCTTTAGTAACCTTTTCCCTTTCCCTGCAGGTTTTTCAAGAGCTTGCAGAGTACGATGTGTCTGATGCTTTTGGAGCTCCGAAGGAAGAAGGGCACTTCTGGTGGCCAGGCATGTCCTCGCGTAGACGCCGTAGATCTTCTGTCTTTCCCTGGCACTGGGACATCACCAAGGATGCTCGCTTCGCGTTCACAGTAGGAAGAATCAGCCTCACTTCTCTGTGGAGTGTCTTTTTCACTTTCATGTTTGCAGGATAATTTTTAGCTCCATAGGCCATTGGGGTTTTTTTCCACATCAAAGGTGTTTCTCCAAGGGCGTAGGTTGCAAAGTAATTTCTGAGGACAGAGAGTGCACTGTCCCAGCAAGGATACTGGAGAAACCTGCTTTGGTTTGGGCCGGTTTTGACGAGAGGGTCAGGTATCCTGTTGGGTGAAGGAAGTCATGCTGATGCTCTGGAGAATCAGATGGGGGTCAGGAAGGTTCCTGCAGTCGTGGGTGAGCTTGCAGATCGCTTCTGCAGTTACTTTGACAGGGAAGGAAGGTGGAACTCAAGTCTTTCCTTTTGGCCTTTTCCCTTTTAGCTTATCCTTAGGAAACCCTTTCAGCTTTTCCCTGTCTCAGTTCTACCAGCTTCTGTAGCCAATTGTGTGAAAGATCAGTAATGTTTTCTTTCTATCCTTCATCAGCTTCCTACTTAAATGCCACGTATCTAAGTAATTATGTTTGTTTGGTGTCTCAACAGTTAAACTTCATGAGTTTTAAAAAAATCTTATTTGATCTGTGCTATGTATTTGCATTAACTTTAAAGCTGAGCACTTAAAACAAGTTAGTCCTTTTAGTGCACTCATGCACAGCCCTGAAAGGCCGTGCTGTACGTTTTCTGTGCTTTATGTTCTTCACACAGGCTCCTACTACTCACCACTCTTAAAGATAGACTGGCCTAGAGAGCCAGTGTCACAGATCTAACTGTTTGTTCATTCTGGTCTTAATCCCCATAACTATCAATGATGATGATCTTTGTTACCTTCAGATCCACCACCTATTGATTTATTTTTTTTTAATCCTTTCTACAATTTTAGCTGAATTGTTCCATTGTGTTGTCCTAAACCCTGCAGGCTTCCCCATATTCTCCCAGCACCTCGGTCTCTTAATCATAAACTCTACATCCTCATAACTATCCACTGCTGCAGGAGTCAGTGCTGCTCCTGCCCTTGGGATCTGTTAGGGTTTTTGTTCTGATGCTTTGGGGTTGGTTTGTTTTCTTACCGAGAGGTGTAAACTCTTGGAAGAAGTAGTATATGTCCATAGGTGGTATGGAAGTGCTGCCCGACACCTGACCTGGGATAACTGGGTGTGTATGGAAAGAGAACAAAGCCTGTACTCCCCTTTGGTGTCTGGGAAGTGCTGTCTCTTATGAATAAGTGCATTTAGGGGACAGAGCTGGCAGGCAGCTTTCTTATTCCCTGTTTTTACCGTGAAGCTGCGTGGACAGTTTCCATTTTGCTTGGCATTGCTGGTAGCGCAGAATCGGTGATGTCTGATGTGAGAGCTGCCTGCTAACTCCAGCAGAACACACACACTGGAAACTTTTAGGAAGGGTAAAAAGCTGTAATATCATAGAGGAAAAATATGTCATAATTTTTCACCTGTAGTTGCCTGGCAGTTTTACATGCCCAGTAAACCAGATACTGGTTTAAATGCATTCTCCAAGAAAACAAGAGCTTCTTGTAAAACCTCTGCCTGCACAGTGCCTACATATTTTCACATCAACAATAATTTCTATATAAAACTTTAAAAATCCTCAAGTTTCAATTGAAATTTGCCTCATAACTGTTGCAGTAGGGTTGGGGGATTCTATTCAGAGAAGATTGTATGGGTACATGTTTAATTCTGTCTTTTTTTTTTCTCTTTTGTTTGTTTTGTTTTCCTTCTTTCCCTTCTCCTTGCTGGATTTTGTTTTGTGGTCTTCATTTTTATTGTCTAGGAAACTGGCTTGGTTGTAATGACTGATGTAGTCAGCTTAAACCACAGGCAGAATGGAGGCATGTACACCGACGAAGCTGTCCCAGCTTTCCAGCCTCATACTGGGACACTGGTGGCTACAATGCATTCTAAGATAGCACCAAGGTAACATTTCTGGCAATATGCATTACTCTTAGCTCTTTGCTTTCTATTTTTATTTCTTTTTTATTCTCTGCTGGTTTTGACTTCCATGTCCCCCAGGGAATTCCTTGATTTAGACAAAGGTGGTGGTAGGGAAACTTTCTTCTGTTTTCTTGATAGATTTAACAAAGATTATAACTGATGCCACTAAGTTCTAATTAATTCTGGAAAAGTACAAAGTAATAGTCTTCAAAATGATCATATGAAGCTCTTTGCATATCCTAGTTTTCTGTGGATGAGATGCTGCTTCTTGAGAGTTGCAGTCTAGCCCTTGTTTTGCAGAGTTGCTCACTGCTCATTATTTTGACTCTTCAGCTGGTGGTGAAAGTAAATAAAATGAGGGATGGCAGGAAGAAAAAGTCATGAAGTGTTATGAATAATGCTGCAGGTGAGGATGTGCCTTCCCTTTGTGTTCTGAACCACCTGGTGGCCTCTCTTACCAGAGTAAGTTTTGGAGGTTAGTCAAGAGAAAGTTAATGAAGTTTAATCACCTGAATTATAAAACTATTGGAGATCAAGACTATTCCAAGAGAAGAAACAGTGGGAATATAAAGTAGTGATTGTAGTAACTGCTATGAGTGAGGCTGTGGCACGATACCATGGGAAGTCACATGCTCTGTATGCTCCCTTTGATTTAATTTGCTTCATAAAGCATTTGGATTATAAACCCTTTATTTATTTTATGTTATCGGTTACTATTAGAACTGTCTTACTAGAAGAATTAATTGCCAAGGATTTATTTCTTCTTCTAGCAGAGCAGAGAAGAGAAAAAGAACCTTCTTTCCTGAAACATGGATTTGGCACTGCCTCAACGTCAGGTATTGACAGGGAATTCCCTTAATTAGATCCAGAGGGTTGTATCCTCTTTAACTACACAAAACAAAGCTCTTTAAAGCCTACTGGAACTACATTGGCATGCTCTGGTAGCTTGTTCTTGTTGCTTTCCTTCTTTCTGCTTTAATCAATAAGCTTTGTACCATTTCAGCTGATCTTGAAGTGTATTCACTCACTTCCAGCTGAACCTGTCAGTTGTGACTATGGTGCAACCCGGGTGTAAGTCACCGTGGTGTCACAAACCAGGGTGTATTTTCAGGGAAGAAAAGGAGCAATGGTTTGGTTCAACACATTTTTAGGTTTTAGTGACTTATGGAAGGGTGTAATGAGAAGTTACTGAAGAGCAAGTGAGGATGTAGGTTTGCAGTGATTGGCTCTGGTGAGGAATTACCTGTTGCACAAGCAATAAATGCAAGTCAGGCTGCTCTGGCAATAAAAAGGGACTGTACCACTTGAGAGTGAAGGGGAATGGGATGTCTTGCTGGAGCCCAAGAGGCAAGAGCAGCCCTTCAGAAGTGCCAGTTGCTCTTTACAGTGGGAAATGGGTTGTGTCTGGGTTTGTGTTTGGACCATTCAGCGAGTGATGGTCTTTTCCCTTGCCCCCCTTCTTTCTTTCCTTTTACCTTGGCCGCGTGCCTTGTTTCGTATGAGTTTGATCAGTTGTGTTGCTCCCGT
>JANIJG010024691.1:33870-47090 GCA_024611175.1 Megaceryle torquata
ATATACAATCCTAAAAAAAAAAAAAAGAAACAAAAGCCTAATGTCAACTTCCCAAACCAATTCTATAAATTCCTAAAGCCTGGCCGGAGGGTCTAATGGCTGGAAATGTGTGTGTACTTTGGCCCCCCGCCCAGAAGAGTAAGTGCCCTCATGTGTGAAAATAATGTTAATGCTGGTTATGGGCTGAAATCCCAGTGGAAAGAACATCAGCTGCAACAAATTGTCCGGCTAAGCAGACTGGAACACTGCCAGCTCTGGAGCTGGGACACCCTTCTGCTCACTCTTTGGGGCTGAGGTTTATTGCAGGTACCAGCTACTTAACTCCAGTTGGGATGAAGACCTAGACATTAAGAAACTTGTGTGCTTAGAAGAAGTTCGAGTAGCTTGCTGCTGTCAAGGGAAGTGCATTTCCCAGGCTCTCCAGTCTGTACTTTGAGCTGGGGAACCCCATTTACTGGCCAGAGTGCTTGGAGGCTGAACCCATTCAAAGGCGTAGTCGTCTCTGGGTTTTTATCACATTCTTTGGTTTCATCCTTTCCCAGTGTAATACAAATGCACAGACCAGTACACGACGTGCTGCCCCGTTACCAACAGTTACAGTAGCTTAGGCTCAGTGAAAATTACAGTTGATTTAGGTGATAAAAGTCAAGACACTTCATTGGTGCCTCAGAAGTGAATAACCTTCAGTTGAAAAGCAGTGAAAGTGCAGATCTTCGGTCCGTCCTGGATGTGAATCGGGCGGCGCTGCAGCGTTGAAAGACAGTGTCTTACACTGTAGACTCACAGAGCTTATTCCAAAGAGCTTGCTTTCTCATTTTCCATGCCAGTTAAGATGCCCGTTGCTCTCAAAAGATTCCAGAGTTAGCAGCATGTGTATCAAGCTCTGGGGAATAAATAAGAACTTGAGAGAAAACAACCTTAGGGTGTACTCATAACTGCACCAATCATCCTGCCAGCTGAGCCATGAAATAGCTTTTGTTCTTCCTTTAGAGGAAATGTTTTCTGTTCCAGGCAAGGCCAAAGCTTCTTTGCAGGAGGGAAATAGCAAAGTCTGGAGAAGAAAATTGAATTTCTATTATTATAAAGCATGGAAGAGGATACCTGGTTTATGAGAGCCCGTTGTGGTACGCACAGTAAAGCTAAATACTTAGAAGGGAAATTAGATATTTCTTTTTTTATCAATTAGTTTCAGTCCTCATTGGAAGAAAATAGTTGGTTTGGGAAATTTTTAGTGTCAGTGACCAACCAACTAACCAAATGTTTCTGAATCAAGAGATACTCCCCTGGACAAAGCAGTTGCTGAACTTGGTATCTGGAAAATTTCTCCTTTGCCCTCATGTTCAAGCAGAGCCTGCGGTGTGGCAATGTATACAAGGACAATGGGTTCCAACAGAAATTGTGTTAAATATGTTATTGCTGACCTGTGTTTTATCCAGGACCTCAGTCTGGGATTCTTTGTGTTTATTTTTTATTTTGACTTAGCGTAGCCATTTGTCTCTAAGAAAAGTGATTCTCTAATGAGGCTGCAAATGTCTGTAAAGCTTTTAATCCAGTCAGAATTTGTACGTTACGCTGTGTTTTGCAGAAGCAACTGCTTGCTGTCTGCTCCTTAAAATCATAGAGCAGGGCCATCCTCAACTAGAGCAGGTTGCTCAGAGTCTCGTTGAGCCTCACCTTGAATATCCTCCAGGGATGGGACCTCAACCACCTCCCTGGGCAGCCTGTTCCAGTGCTCCACCACCCTCATGGTAAAGAACTTGTTTCTAACATCCAATCTAAATCTATTCTTCTCTACTTTAAAACCATTGCCTCTCACCCTGTCACTGCAGGCCTTTGTAAACAGGCCCTTTCCACCTTCTTGTAGACCCCTTTCAAGTACTGGAAGCACCTAAGTGTGCAGAGGTCACAAACTGATGGAAAACACTGAGCCCTTTCTAGGCTATTGAAAGCACACCCTGGTGCTATGTTGAGTTTGGATCTGGAGGGGATTCTGCAGAAGGTTTGGCTCTGTGCTTTAGCTTCATCCAAAAGCAGTTTGTTCATCTGAGCAACCCAAGTTATTCCCTGTTCTCTTTGGTAGTAGTTTATCAGGAGAAGCACAGCTGCATGTGGAAGTGCCAGACTCCATCACTACCTGGATAACTGAAGCTGTGGGGCTGTCTGAAGAGAAGGGGTTGGGCATTGCCAGCCCAACAGAACTGAAGACCTTTAAACCTTTCTTCATCGATTTCACCTTGCCGTACCACGTCATCCGGGGAGAACAGACCAAAATCCCACTGACTGTCTACAATTACTTAGCTGTCTGTGTAGAGGTAACGTGTCTCTTTAGTCCTGTTGCTAAATTCTATTTTATCATCAGAATTTCTGAAGTGACCTACAAGTTATGGTAGATAAGGTCCGGGGAGATGAAAATGCTGCTTTTCAATATGAAAAAATGTCATTGCTTTATTTCCTTTTAGCTTGAAAGAACTGTAGATGTCTGTCTGAAGTGTCTTGCAACACTTCAGAAATACAAATATTGAAAAGTGCAAGGAAGACCATAAGGAAGCTCAAGCTGAACCACAGAGAAGAATTTCCTTTGTAATCAAAGTAGTTTATTTCTAAAGATTTTTTTTTTCCTCCCAAGATGCTTTCTTCACAAACTCCTTGTCTGTCTCCTTGTCTATCTAAACTACCTGTAGAATAGCAAGTAATGCTGCAAGTAATGCTGTCAGCCAAGTACATTCCTAGGTTTGAAGAATGAATCATCTGCTCAAGCTACAATTTATTTTATTAAGCATTTTGTGGGCTTCAGGTTTTTCGTGTTGTCGGTTCGTTTTGCAGTTGAAATTTGCAGTAGATGACATTTGAACATTTTCACAGGTCCACGTGAAGATTTCTGTTCCAAAAGGCATAAAGTTTGTGGGGCATCCTGGGAAACACCACCTGACAAGAAAGAAGTGCGTTGCCCCTGGGGAAGCTAAACCCACCTCTATCGTTTTGTCCTTCAATGAGCTTGGACTGAGCAACATCACTGGTAGTATAGAAATAAAAATAGCTTGCTGCTTGAGGGACTTGTGCAAGTTTCTTTTTATTCCTCTTTAAGAAGAAAATTCTTAGTTCCCTAGTACCTCCAAGTGAAATCACTCATTTGACTTTCTGCCAGCTTAGCTTTTCAAACTCATTGGTTTCTGAGAAACAGATTTGATACTCCTTTAAATAAGAGAATAACAAATTCTGAGCATCTTTCAGCAGATAATTACAGTAAAAACTGAGCAATGCTGGAGACTAGGAAAGACTTTATTGCCCCATGACTGTCCAAATATTGTCCAGTTTTAGGTGTGACTGGTCAAATACAGAATAAAGGTAATAGAAGAGAGCTGTAATTACAAAACACATGATGTCTCATTAATCGACTCTATTTAATTAGTTTAGTTCTTCACTTAAACTCCTGAAGATCTTCCTATCTCCAAATCTCTCTTACTTCTCCCTTTTGTCTCCTAGCAAAAGCTTTTGCCTACGGTGGAACTAATTGCTGTCAGGATGGGATGCAGACCTTAAAGAATGGCAAGCACGTGGAGGACAATTATATGGACAGAAGGACCCCAGTGGGAATGGATTTTGTTCGCAGTAGTGTTATTATTGAGGTAAGAAAATATGGATTTGTAATAACTCAAAAAAAAAAAAACCCCAAAAAACCCAAATGCGTGGGAAATCGTGGAAGTTTTTAGGTAGGTAATCAAATGTGAATAGGTTAATAAGAATTTAAGTTGATTTATGGTATGTTTACATGGTTGGAAATAGTCAATTCTAGTGGTACGGGTATAAAAGGAGCCCATTTGATTTTGAGTTCATGGTGGTGAATCTTCAATACTGTGCAGAAGAAAAAGGGATAGAAATTTGATCAAATAAGCTTGCTCTGTTAATCTAAGAAATACACAGTGATGTGATGTTTGCTGGTAGCAATTAGCAAAGCCCCAGCTAATAGAAGATGGTGTAATCACTTTTCTCTAAAGGATAAAAACTACTGTACAGCAGCAGGGTGATATTTCTGTATTTTGCAAGTAAAACTGAATAGCTGTTACCCCTGATCCAAGCACTGTATTTTTATGTCTGGATTTCTGTCTTTATATAGCCAGAGGGACTGTCCAGAGAATACACCTATAGTGTGTTCTTCTGCCCAAATGGTAAGTTCATGCTTCCAATAAGATATTAAGTTTGTTTGATTTAGTTATAAATAGAAACATATGGCTTCACCTCATGGAAAGGGAGAAAAAAAAATAATAAAAAAATAATCTTTGTTTCCATTTCTCTATGATTGATGAGTTATGGTGTGTAAGAGAAACTTTTGAATAGAGCCTTTCTTACCTGGCTGGCTAATTATGAATTTGCTCTAACTGCCCAAGTGATTTCTGGAAGTGGCAATTAAATTCCTTTACTTTATGAAACAGTTTAAGTATTCAGCACTGTGGACAGTAACTGTGACTGTACTATATTTTCAGTTGATGTTTTAAAATTCAGTTCTGGAATCACTATGTCCTTTCTGCCTGAGATTTGGAGAGCTCAAAGTTGGCTCCCGTAGCTAAACAGAGATGCTTTTGACCACTAGATTAGAACTGAAAAATCACTTACAGACTTCATCAGGAATCCAGCTGAGCAGTTTGAATTGAAGGATCTCCTATATGGGAAGGGGGTAGAAATAGAAGATGGGAAGAAACATCCATATATACTTTTATAGTTTGTATAAGAGAAGCTGGGGAAAAAAAAAAAAGAACATGTAGTTAGGAAAGGTCTGTGTAAATTTTAGTAGCTACCTATGGGTTCTTTTTGAAGTGTGCGAGCTAAGCTCAAATTCTTACAGCATTCCATTATTTTTCTGACTAGAGAAAATACACATTTCCACACCTAACAAATACGAGTACCAATACATGCAGAAACCTGCCCAGATGACACACTTCGACGTTGCTGTGAAAGCACACAATGATGCTCACCTGGCCTTGTCCTCTGGGCCGCATGACATGGCAGAGATGACAGAGATTGTTATTGGTGGACATCAAAATACTAAAACGTGGATTTCCATAAGCAAAATGGGTGAGCCGGTGGCCAGCAGGGACACAGCTGGTATCCTCTCCTGGGATGAATTCCGCAGCTTCTGGATCAGCTGGAAGAATGGAATTATCCAGGTAATGAATTTATCTGCGTAATTATCTGGAAGTCTCTTGCTTTCTTAACCAGAGGTTGAGTGCACATACAGCAGATTTTTATTAGGCTTGTACAAGCTGAAAGCTTTGTTCCTGTTGCTTTTTCTATATTAAATCTTGATTGGGCTGTTTTAATCAGAACGTTACCTGCTTGCCACGTGATGTTCTGATGTCCTCACGACCTCAGTCTTTGTTTTCTATGCTAAGTGTGCTGTGAAGGCCTTGGAGGTCAAGCCTGTGGAATTCTCATTAAACTTCCTTGGATGGTTTTGTGGGTGGTAAAGAGAAAGGTCTGGCCTATCCACAACATTCCTTGATGTACACATAAATTACTAGGTCCGAGGACGCTGGGCAGACTGACTTTGTACATGTGGGTTCTTGGAACTGCATGGTTTTTTGTTCCTTTCAGGTTGGCCACGGTACTCGGGTGCTAAATGAGTCTATTATTGTGGAGTGGACAGTCCCCAAACAGCTTGAGGTGAAGTACATTGGCTTTTCCACAGGCTGGGGGTCAATGGGAGAGTTTAAAATTTGGAGAAAAGAAGAGACTGATGAAAATCACAATGAAGCATTTACTCTTGGAGTTCCCCACAACATAATTCCAGGATCAGAAAGAGCTACGGCTTCAATAATAGGTATCAATTATCAGGAGGTATCACTAGGTACCACTTATCAAATGTGAAGAGATACTCCAGCTATCGCTTGCTTCTGATCAGTATTTGAGTAATATGCCCCAGATAAGATAGTCATAGGCGGTCATAAAAGTGTATGCTACTTAATTCTGGGACAGCTAATTGTTGGGACTCTTTGTCACTTCTTTGAATCCTTTTTGAGCTGACAGTGACTTGAAAGTTGATATCATTTCAGGGCTTTGCAGAGGCACTGACTGATAGAATTGATAGTATTTGTTTCATAATCCTCATAATCACAAGCTGTGCCGTGTTCTAAACTAGCTGTCGAAGCGGGGGAGTCATGTTTAATCAAACTCTGAAATGTCCCATTTCTTTATTCCAACAAGAGCTTGAAGGGTTAAGTCTTAACATTTGAAGGACTCCCAATTTATGACAGTTTATTTAAGCTGACTGTGTGGAGGTGATAGAAATGAGTGTAGTCAGGTGGAGTTTAATCATAAGACATCAAAAGGAAGTAAAGCCTATTTCCTTGATACTGAACATATCCCCCCTTTTTCAAACAGGAGATGTGATGGGTCCTACATTGAACAACTTGGACAACCTTTTGAGATTACCGTTTGGATGTGGGGAGCAGAACATGATCCATTTTGCTCCTAATGTTTTTGTCCTGAAATACCTGCAGAAAACCAAACAACTCAGTCATGAGGTAGAGAGTGAAGCTACTGATTACCTTGTTCAAGGTAACTCATTACACTTAGACTTTACAGAAGGAGTAAAGGCTTGTATGTTTGAAGAGAGTTTTGCTAGTTTCACATTGTTCTTTCTAATCAGGAGTATCCCAAGTGAAGAGGATTCATCATTTCTTGTAGGATAAGCTCCCAGGTTAACTGATTTTTGATAGCAAGGTGTTTTCCCTTGATACGTAGCCTGCATCATTTCCCTTCAGTTACCTTGGTTTACATGCTTATTGACTTATATTGGTTTATCTTCCCTCCCCCCCCACCACAGGCAGTTTATTTCTATGTTTAAACACTTCAGAAAGTCCAGGAACACTAAATTTAGTAAAAATCTGTATATTTAGGGGGTTTGCCTTATTCATAAATTGTCTTTTCAGCCCTTTAGACACTACGTGGCTCTTCTCTGAAGGTTCCCTTTTTTTCACCAGTATTTTCTTAGTACCAGCATACCCCAAAATCAAAAGTCAGTATCCAAACCAGTTCACCTCCAGCCATATAATGAAGGCTTTTATCTGCCCTTTCAGTGTCCTGACTGATCTCACTGAGCAGCTCACAGCAATCTATCTTTTTATGCACTGTTTTTCTCAGCATTTGTTTGGGAAGAGCCACGTGCAAAATAGTTTTATAACTAAATACAATTCTCAGGATGAGTAAGAATTCTGGGTCATTCTTGTTTTTAATGATCTCTAAGGGACAAAGCTGTCTTGTGTATGAGTCAGACAATAGTCATGTCATGAAATCAGAGGTGACAGGATTAGGTGGTTCTCCTCTGAAAATATAAATATAAAGTGTACTATGTAATGTATTTCTTGCATTCATCACTAAAAGCCCAGTGCTGTTTCCTTTGCCTGGCTACAGTCATTTCACTTGTAATTTTTTGTGTTTGCTGATAGCAGTAAGACAAAAGGAATTTTTTAAGCCTGGGTCAATGTTTCCTTTGCAATAACATTTGCTTGTGTTTTTCTTTTTATGAATCTGCAAACCTTCCAGGTTTTTGGCTCCAAACTCTGCCTGCTAATTAACCCTTACAGAAGAAATCCTCAAGAGTTTTAAACTCTTCTGGGTTTATTGGAGCCCTGCCAAGTGTAAGGTTTAGATGGGAAAGTCTGTTTGCTCACTCTGGAAGGCTTTTGTGACTTGCCAAGCCAGAAAACTAGTTCATCGCTTAGTCATCCATCACAGAAAGTGCTGATACCCAACAATTCCCATATATTCCCTAACCTTTAGAAGTGGCCTGAGCTAAACTAGTCAATAATTTTTTTCTGCTTTCCCACAATGCAGTTATGCAAAAGCAGGTGAACGGGTGAAAGATGAACAGGTTTGAGAAGAAATTTCTTTTCCTAATAGGAGGAGCTTTTTGACTTCCTTTATCTTCCATCTCAAAAGACATTCTGGTAGTGTTCTTATCTTCAGCATTCAACTTGTTCATAATTGTCATTGAAACCAAGCCTTATAAGGCAGCCCTAGGAGCTCAGAAGGGTTCATACAGATTAAGAACACCACTGTTATTGTCATGTTATATTAAGTGACTACGGAGAAAAGCCTGAATCCAGCTGTATCATTAAAGGAAAAAAGCTCTCATCTGCGTGGTGCTTTCAGTAAAATGGAAGGAGAATGGCTGTATGCTTAAGTAAAAATCTTTCCTTTATTACTACATCTTTTCAGAGGGGTCTCAAATTTTTAACATTTCTACTGGCCAAAATGCAGGAGTTAAGAGTCTTAGAGATGTTGTCCTGGATGGATTTCTGACGCCACTCCCACGTACGTACACAGTGCTGGCTCTGTTGCTCCCACACAAATAAAAGGTTGCCTCGGGCAGCAGAATCCCTTACACTAGTGCCAGACTCTTCATTTGCTTTACATACTTGTTTTTTCTCTCTGTGAGGATTTTGGACTCCCCCAATTCTTTTGTGACTTCCAGGCTACCAGCGCCAGCTGACCTACAAGAGACAAGATGGTTCATACAGTGCTTTTGGTGAGAGGGATTCCTCAGGGAGTATGTGGTGAGTGGCTATTTAAAACAGTTAGAAAATTCACTGTTTGCTAAATAGGAAAAACACACAATTGGCAAGGAAAGAAGAGTAATTTTCCAGCTTCCATCATGGCATCGCACACAGTGGAGAACAGAAATATACTCAGTGACTCTGGACCTACTGCTCCAACGTTGCTGAGTGTTCATACTACACTATTATAGTTGTTTGAAGACTCAGGGGCAGTCACAGCTATGATAATGTCCAGGCTTTAGGCACAGAGACCATAGTTAAGGATCATATTTGGTCTGTTGGAATTGGAGTAGCAACATATGGGGTGTTTAAACACCTAATTCCACTAGGGAATGGAACTTCACCTGGAACATGTACAGAGAAACTTGCTGTCTCTAGAACTGGCAGAGGCTTCTACCAGGGGAAGAGGGGGGAAATCACACCAGAAACAACCCCAAAACCTCCAAAGAAGTCTTTCTCCTGAGTGCTTTATATCCCCTCATGGATGAAAGGGAACAGTTACAGATTTATGCTCTGAGAATTGAAGTGCAGGACCTTTCAGAGTCAAACAGTATGAGAGCCAGAAATTCTGAAACTGGGAAATCAGCTCAACTCCCTGATGTCCCCCTTAGGAAACCGTGGCCTTTAAGGTTGTCCGTTACATCACGTTAGCGTGTTTGTTGACTCTGATGTCTCAGATGTAGTAGATACTTGTCTTCATTCAGCTTGTGCTGTCATTTGGCTTCTCCATCTGCTTTGTATTTTGCTTTAAACTGATTCTCTTCATGAACTCATGAGGGGAAGTACCACTTCTGTGCTGCTGTCTCACTGTTTATAAGATAGTAAACTTTTATCTCAGATCTGGCATCTCCCAGTCCCTAGATGTAAAATACAGTGACACAGAATTACTTAACACTTGAAAAATCCCCTGCCAGGCAGCACGTTTTCTACCCTCCCATTCCTCAGAGGCTTGTAAAGTGAGTGATTCAATCTCCCAAAGCTGGCCAGAGTTCACACTTGTTGCATGTCAGAGGTTTAGAATTCCAAAAGCACTTCCATGGCTTTCTTAATTCTGTATAAAGCCTCACACAGCCTCAGATTGTAGCAATGGGTCTGGATTTCTTTCCTTTTTGATTTTGTTTTTTTTTTAAGATACTAACAAAATAGGAAGATTTACTCCTCTCTTTTCTTTACAAATAATTCCATATTTATAAGGACATTCATTCTTAATTTGAAAGGTATAATACTCTGGATAGCAGTTGAGTGCCTATAAAAACAAACTGCATTTCAGACTGTGTCATAACTGGAAGATATATTTGGTTTAGTTATAATTTTCAATCTAATTTCACCCTTAATCCTGCTCTTATCAAGAATTTTATATGGTGTTCAGGTGCTTTTATGTATCATTTTTTTTGTTGTTGTTTTTTCCACAATATTTAGTGTTTCCCCAACAAGATCTTTAACATTTGTGCTCTCTAGGAATGTTGTTTTTCCCTTACTGGCCCATTATTCTGAATTTTTCTCAGTAAAGATGATAAATTTGTATTTACAGGCTAACAGCTTTTGTCCTCAAGTCCTTTGCACAGTCTCGTGGGTTTATTTTCATTGACCCAAAAGAACTAACAGCTGCCAAAGACTGGATCATCCAGCACCAGAAAGAGGATGGTTCTTTTCCTGCAATGGGCAGGATACTAAATAAGGACATTCAGGTAACTATACAGACTCAAAATAAGGACATTCAGGTAACTATACAGACTCAAAATAAGGACATTCAGTCCCTATACAGACTCAAAATAAGGACATTCAGTCACTATACAGACTCAAAATAAGGACATTCAGTCCCTATACAGACTCAAAATAAGGACATTCAGTCCCTATACAGACTCAAAATAAGGACATTCAGTCCCTATACAGACTCAAAATAGTGCATCAAACGTATTCTTTGTATTACTTCAAGAGTCTTTTTATCCAGCATCTTTTTTTCTCTAGTTTTCATCCAGTGGTTTGTGTTTGTTGCTCTCCAGGGTGGAATCCATGGGAAGATCTCCCTGACTGCTTATGTGGTTGCGTCTCTTCTGGAAACAGGTGTAACCTCTGAGGTAACAAAAAACTTACTTAGAAGAGCTCTCGCATTCTACGCATTCTAAAAATTCTATAGTTTGGGTTTTTTTTTAACTTGATTTTTCTACTGTTCACTTTCAAAGGCTCTGTGCTCACTAGAATGATAACATCCAAATAACAGAGGCTGTTGGAAAGCCTTGAAATTATTCTGAAGTTCAGGAATCTGTTTTGAAGTTTTTCAAGGTCATGTCCCATCCTTCAGCCATCTACTCAAGGATTATTCTACCAGACCAACCCAATCCTCCAAACTCTTCCAGAAATTACTGAAAAAAACCAATTTTCTGTATCCTTAAAACCCCCTCTAACTATCTTAGTGCTAGCAGCAGTTTCAGTAGAGCCACGCAGGATCCAGAGAACTTTTGCAGTCTGCCTTTGCTACAGTGGCCAAAATGCTACTGCTTTTAGATTACAGTATCTTTGGAGAGCTGCACTCCTGTAATGTGCTGGGTTGAGGACTCTGGAGAAAAAAATATTTCTTTGTAATGAGACAGTACAGAAACACTGCGAGGAAAAAAAAAAAGTATAGCTACAGAGGAACGTGCAGTTACACTGCAGAGTGGAAAAAAACCCAACATTGCTTCCAGTACAACTGGCTTTTTAGAGATTCCTTCTTAAAACTCATGGTAGAAGCCGTGCTCCTCCTCTCTGCTGTATTTTTGCCTAGGTGCAATTTCACTAGAATGGAGATGCCCAGGTAACACCCTAGTTAAACGTTTCCCCTACAAATGGGAAGTGTCCACTTGCAGATGTGCTGAGCAGGTCTTGATGACATTTCTTCACTTCCTCTTCAACAGCCAAGAGAAGGAATGAGTTAGGTCTGTACAGGTAGAACTGGAAGATGAAAACAGGAGTTGTAGTGGATATTGCAGCGTGCCTTGGAGATCTGTACTTGGACAAAAGGATTGCTCATCCAGGCAAAAACCAGAGTTTATGGAGACTCTGAAACAGCCACTGTGAGCAGCAGGAGCTGTTCAGAAACTCGGTGATAGTCTGAGCACTTCTGATGGCTCTGTAGAGCTCAAAGAATGAAACCATGCTGCCACTGCAAGGAGATACCCCTTAACCTCCAGTCCTTGTTGGAGTACAAGGCCTTCAACCTTACTAAAAATTAAAACAAAAGTAGAGAATCCTCCAACGCTCATAGAGTAACTTTCTGCCCCACCATGAGCAGTGTCCCTTCTCCCTGTGAGCAGGAATGTGATGCTCTCTCTGGGCTGCTGTGTGTCCTGACAGCCCTAGCATTTTTATTTGCTGAAGTGCAGTTTATGTGGATCTAAAGGTTTTCCTAGAGGAGATTTGAAAGTGTTACTAATGATCTTAGCTAGGAAATGAGGAAGGGGAAGGTTAGTGCCACAGGGAAATCAAAGGAAACCAAATTACATCAAGTCCAATTAAATTGTTTCTATAAATTATCAGAGCCACGTTCCTACATGGTGAGGTCATTGAGGGAGTTAATAAAACATGTTTGTTGGCTGCAGGGACCCCTGGGAACCTTGGCCTTTATTATCCTCTGGCGTCTGCTAGACGCTCCGGAGTGTCAGGAACACAATCAGACATGCAGTGGGGAGCTCGCTTCTGCTCTGTTCCTCTGCTGCCTTGCAGGGGCATGAAATTTCTTCAGCTTTAGGGAGAAATAGGTGTCTCTGGTCTTAGTCTAGAACATTCTTGCTATGTTGTTTTTTCCTGCTTAGAATTTGTGATGCATGGCTTTTCTTAGGGAAAGGGAGGTGTTAGTGTCATTCTGCAGAGAGCAAAACACCATATTCCTCAGTTTGGTTGGTTTGGGGGGGTTTTAATGGGTACAAAGTAACGAGAAAGAGAAAGTGATTCTAACTTCTAACTAGAGGCTGATAATATGGCTGGTATGTCTGGGCTCTTTCCCTTAAATATAGGAAGAAAGAGGAGCTGTTGACAAAGCAAAACACTTCTTAGAGTCCAACTTGTATTCAGCAGAAGACCCCTACACTACTGCTTTGAGTGCCTATGCCCTGACCCTGCTACGCAGTCCCTCTGCTGCCGCGACGCTGCGGAAGATGAACAGCATGGCTATTACACAAGGTACCGTGCTCCTGGCTCCTCCCTGGCAGGCCCCGTGCTGACAGTCCTCTTACAGGAACCAGCAGATAGCCCTTGTAACTCAGATGATCTGTTTGAGTTAGGATAGAGCTCGTGAGATGAGCTCTTCCTCACGGCGCAGTTGGACTTTGTAAAGCCAGAGCTTTCCTGCTTCTCTGGAGAGAGCTGAGGTGCTTGGCTCTCTCGTGTGCAGCTGATGCTGGAGGAAGGTTCTGGGGTGCCCTTCCTGGCAATATGATGGTTTGCCTTGTAACATGTCACAATCCCTCACAGTGGATTTTAATCCCAAATCCAAGAATTACCTAATTTACCTCTTTGAGCCACCTTTGTGATTGCAAAGGAAGCTTCTTGCCCAGGGGATGCCTCTCTAAAATGAGGGACAGTGCAGTTCAGGACCTGAATCTGTTCTTTGAGTCAATGTAAAGTAGAATTTGATTCTTGCCATTACAACATGCATACATACTCCACTGTCCTCTTCTCCTAGATGGCTTT
>JANIJG010024691.1:47190-65849 GCA_024611175.1 Megaceryle torquata
CAATGTAAAGTAGAATTTGATTCTTGCCATTACAACATGCATACATACTCCACTGTCCTCTTCTCCTAGATGGCTTTACTCACTGGAGCTTGACAGGAACTCTTGTTACTGATGAAGATGCCTTCATGGGATTTAACGACGGTCTCTCTCAATCAGGTACTTGTACTACAAAGAGAGGGATAAGAGAACGGGCTGCAACAGCAGCCCCCTGACTGCCTGGATTCTAGGGAGTTGTTTATAGAACACAAGGTGTTCTGAAAATGGCAGTCAGGCAGGGCTGGGTCCAGATGAATTAATCCCTTCTCCCCATCTTTTTCAGTTGTTTCTGCAGAAGTGGAAATGACATCTTACGCCCTTTTGACATACACACTCTTAGGAGATGTGGCCTCTGCGCTCCCCGTAGTAAAATGGCTTTCACAGCAAAGGAATGCACTTGGAGGATTCTCATCTACTCAGGTGGGCTGCCTCTGAAAGGGTAGCTTTGATACCTGCATAACCAATGGCAGAAATCAATTGATTCAGCAATGGTCAATGCAGGGTTTCCATCTAGAGTCTAGACAGAGGCTGGCTGTGCCCTGGTAAGAAATAAAACTTTCCTGTGCTCTTTACTCCTTCCTTCTCAGACTGGTAATTTGAAAGGAACCTGGACTGGGTCCTTACAGGTGCCTTTGACAGCAAAAGTGAACAAAACCTGATATTTCTTTTGCTATCTGAATTAATAAGAGGGATTGTGCTACCAGAAGCTGATGACTGTACAGCACAGTGCTTGTTTGTAAGTTTACTGTGGTCCTGTTCTTTACTATGCTGATCTCTCCCCCTTCTGATCCACAGGACACATGTGTAGCCCTGCAGGCTCTGGCTGAATATGCTATCCTTTCTTATGTGGGAGGAGTCAACCTCACTATTTCCTTGGCTTCTACTAATCTAGACTACCAGGAGACATTTGAGCTTAACAAGATGAATAAAAAAGTCCTCCAGACTGCAGTGGTAGGTGGTTTCATGTTTATGTAGCTGAATTTTTCAAGCCATCCATGTGAGCTGGGTTCTGAATGACAACTCAGATCAATAATGGTAAAAAACACAAGTTAAACACGTCCTGGGACACTTGGGGGTTTTATGGCTGGGTTCTGATGTGAAGGAGGCAGCACTCAAAGGCATTTTTCACCATAACTAATGTCTGACGCTGCCTCTGCGCTGCTGCTTGTTCCTGCCATTGTTAGAGGCAGGTGGCTGAGAAGAGTGAGCCGTGCTCGCTTCACTTCTGCAGTCTCCTTTGTAACCAGAAAGATATTCCCTACACAATAAAGCTACTGTTGATACTTGTTTCCATTCTGAGTGCCATCTCTTGTCTGTGTCTTAACTGTGGATTCTCCCCAGATCCCCAGTATTCCAACGGGGCTGTTTGTGAGTGCCAAAGGTGAAGGCTGCTGTCTGATGCAGGTAAAGTTGCCATGGGGCTGGTGAAAGTATGTGGACAGATAGACTGTGAGTTCAGAAACTATTTGCTGCTTTTTATAATCCCACTTAGCTAGGAGGAAGGAGTTACACTTTAAGAGAAATTCAAAGTAATTATGTAATGTGGTATTGCTTTAATTTGGAGAGGTAAATGTGATTGTACTGGAGTGAATCTGCTCTGGACAACTTTATCTAGATATGACTGTGTTGTAAAGCATCCATTGCCTCCACTACCTCTCTCTGAAGAGATCTGGTGTTTATGGTGGTCTTTAGGGAACATTTATAGATGTTATGAAACATTGGGGTCTAATAAACTGCCCTGATTTGTTTTGTTCCCCCCCTTTCTGCTGCAGATCGATGTCACTTACAATGTTCCAGATCCTATTGCCAAACCAGCTTTCCAGCTCCTGGTTAACTTGAAGGAGCCCAAGTCAGAGCAGCATCTTCAAGCTCCAAATCTGCTGCGGTCTGTCTCTCCAGATGAGAATCGTTCTGAAGCTTTGCACAGGGAGAGGACACTGGGAGATGATGATGACCCAGCTTCAGATCAGGACCATCGGGAATACAAAGTCATACTGGAGACTTGCACTAGGTAGGCAAGGCCAATCTGCATCGTGTCCTGCCTGGTGTGTAGGGACCATTTAACTTGCTGAGCTGTACTGATATGTTCATTGATACAGGAAAAAATACCTGCTTCTTTCTTGCTGCTCTGCCCATATCTGAACCAGTGTCAGAACAGCCCACGTGCAGAATTTCAGCCATGATTGTGGGTTGTAGGACAGAGTTACCACATGGAAATTCATGAGCATTGTCTGCTGGCATTCATAATTTCAGTGCTCAGTGTAAGTCGAGGGTAGGGAAACAAGAAGGAAATGTACAAAGAGGGCAGCACCTTGGGTGTTTTTATTATTAAGTTTCATTATTGCCACTCCAAACCCTAAGGAAGGCAAACATAATGTAATTTGCTTGTATCTGGAGGAAAAGAATGAAGTTCTGGATGGTTTTCTAGGTCTTCAGTCCCAGGCTTTCCTACAAAGCCTCAAAGAGCCAGGTCATTTCAACTAGGGAGGTGGGCTTATAAAGTCTTGTCAGTCCCTTGAAGGTGTCTGTAACTAAGGAGGCTGCCCCATGTCAACACAACCTTTCTGCTGTTATTTCTGAAACTCCTGTCCTGGGAATTGCTGGAGCAAAGACAGAAATTTGAGAGGAAGCCCAGTCTGAGGAGATTGATTGCTTGGAAAGAAAACAAAAGCAAATGAAATCTTCCCTTTCCTCCCCTTCTTCCTGTAATGATGCTCTTTTAACTCCTTCAGCATGTTATTCAGGCAATGTGAGTAGAGGAGTGCATGTAAGGATGACAAGTGAAGTATTTTGAGCTCAGGCTGTTCTTCAGAAGGTAGTTGTTTTAACTGCTACGCTCAGTGAAGTCCTTGGGACACTTTCAAGGAGTTAGGGAGTAAACAGTATGGGAAATAGGGGGCTGTGATGTCTAACAGAGAATGGGGAGAACGCAGGTAAAGGGACTCTTTAGGGAGTATGGTGCATGGAGTTAGATCGGGATTAACAAGGCTTAATGTCTCTGAGGAAACTGTCAGCCCTGAACTATCTTACATGGAGCCAAACTGGATCTGTCCACAGACCACCTCATGCTACTGTGGGCGTAGGAGCTTGGGTGGGGTGTTACAGCCAGGCTGGCTCCGTGCAGTGCTTCAGCAACTCACCCACCCACCCTCACTCGGGAGGTCTCCAGAAAGAGGCCTCCACACAGCCCTGCAGGAGCCAGTCCAGATCTGGCAGCTTTGGTCCTGGAAGCTGCGTGCTGTGTTTTTTCAGTGCTGGGCATGAGCTAAGCAGCTCTCCTGGGTCCGAGCTCCTAGTTTTTGTGATGCAACTAAACAGCAAGCAGGTAAGCTGCCAAGGAGGGATGGTTTAGGACTGACTCTGAGTGCAGAGAAAAGCAGCATTGTTCTGAATTAGCAAGAGCTTCTTTGTTTCTTTGTCGACTCATTTGCCATGCTGCAAGAAATGGAAATCTTTTGCAATGGCCCAAAAAACCTTTCTCTTTTCTTTTTTTGGTTAGTTTTGGTGGGTTTTTTTTTTTTTTTTTTTTTAAATGCACATCAGCAGTAACAACTCTGCATTTCAGTAGTGGTTTTGGAGTCTTCATGGATTTTATAGAGGACATATGTAGGCAGTGAACTCCTTTACACTAGTAACTGCAGAGCGAGTTTGCTGACTCATTAGTGAAGACACTTTTCTCTGGGTCAATTAGATGCTGGAGGGAAATGGCCATTTACAAAACCCCAGGGTTGAATGACTCTGCCTGCTGTTGGAAGTAACATTCCTCTTATACCACAATCCATTTACAGCCCTCCACTTAGCAAAGAACAGAAGTTTCTTCTTCTCCAAAGGGTTATTTCCTTTTACCAAGTGCATGTTCTCAGTGATTAATTGAAAACTAATGGAAGCAGCCCCACAGGAAACTACTTCCTTCCTTCTGCTTTTCTGCTTCCATTTACCTGGACATCTCCCACATATCTGCCCTTGGTGAGTTGTCCTTAATTATTTGTTGAATAAAAACAGAAGAGGATTTTATAAAACCAACTAGTTTGTGGCTTTCAACGAGTCCTTCAAAGAAGAGTAGATCCCTTTATTTTTATTTATTTTATTTTTCCTCTGAAGTTTGTTTTGGTTGCTCTCCATCCTGAGTTGCCCAGGTACCACTTGTTATCTTGGATCCTGAGTTTGGTTTTATTGTTTCTCTCTTTTTGTTCCCATGGGAAGGTGGCTGCACTCTGGATCTTCTAACATGGCTGTCTTGGAAGTGCCATTGTTCTCGGGGTTTCGTGCGGATATTGAGAGCCTAGAGCAGGTAAGATGATGTAATGAGAGTTCAAGGCATCATCTCGGGCCAGGACCTGGCTTTCTGATTGCCAGGGATTCCCTTTGGGGAGCAATAGGAAGCAAATGCCATCGAATGTTAGAGCTGTCTAAAAAGAGGCAGTTAAAGCTGGGGGGAGAGGGCAGATTTCACTTGTCAAAAACTTGCTCTGAAATGAGTAACCAGATGTTCTGAACAAGATTACCCAATTTACCAAACACGGCCAAATGAAGGTTTATTACCGAGCACAGTGCACAGTAATTAAACGAGACCCATTTGGAAATGCTGAAGTGAAAATGTGCTCTAACAGGAGCTGTTTATGGCTTCTTAGTGGGCTGTGTTATCTCCAACATCTGGATTCCATTTCTTTGGAGGCTCCGTGTCTTGGAATTTTTTGTCGTCGTCCCCCCCCTTCTCTCTTCTGGGAGCACATCATGTTTATTGCAAAGCAAACGGAGGTGGACAGAATGTGCCTCTTACCCAGCCAGCCCTCTGGGGGGGATGAGCCATAATCTTTAGTTTTGCTTTAGATTTTGTGGAAGCATTATGGCATATTCACTGCTGAGTTTCATGCTGTAAAGAGTTTTTAAGAATTATTTAACTTGAGAGGTGTAAAATCTTTGCATCTTTGAGAAGTGGTAAGAGCTAAAAAGGATTTTGCTTCCAGTTCTCTTGTGTTAGTAACTTGAGCTTGGTTATACTGGGAGGGATTTGAGGAAAGAGTTTTCAAGTAGAATCGTAGTGAAGACCGGGCAGTTCAATTTGACATCCTAATTAAGGAAGAGTGCACAGTGCTTTGTTTTCTCTAGGAATTCACTTAATTTGGTTAATTTGTAATACAAACACCAGTGCATTTGCTTGGAGGAAATGAGACTGATGTGTCCCTCTTCGGGGACTTATGATCAGTGTCAGAAGCTGCTGTCAGCCTCCTGGGCTGTCACTGAAGCCAGAGAAACTTGTCTGTTAGTCCCTCAGAAGAGAATTGCATCCCTTCAGTACTAGGGAGCTCTGCTGGAATACTTTTGTCCAGAGATGTGTGTTGATCAGATATGAATTTATTCCTGTGAAGAGAAATATCAAGGTTATCTTAGATCTGTTCACTAGCTGAGCATTGGGAATTCTGTTTTCAAAGGCATGCACGTAAAGTGTATCAATTTTTATTCACTTGTTGACCTTTAGGTCTGGTATTCTCTCATGTGCAACAAATGATGTAATCTGCATAAATAATGGGAGAAAAATTATGGATGGAAACCTGATTTAGGACTAGAGAACTCAAAATGGGACAGGAGGAGAACAACAGAATATGGTGTTAAACCTGTGGAATGTTTTATCAGCAGAGGGAAGGAGTTGAAACAGAGAGTGCTAAGGGCTTTTCGTTAGAGAAGAACAGGAAAACTCACGAGCTCCCACAGGAGCTGTACTGAGTGAGTATCTCCTTGACTGGTTTCAGCATGGGACAGAGCTCAGAGATACTAAGCTGAGTGCTGAGGTCCTGTATGATCCCGTGTCACAAGGGGCTGCACAGGCTCTGCTGTTTCAGTCCCTTGGCATTTTTTCCTTTCTGCTTTGGCTGTGCTCTGCGAGGAGCCTTCTTTATGTGCCTGGGCCAGTCCAGTGTCCCAGCTAAAGACCAGTAAACCAAACATGCTTATTTTCTATTTAGTTGCTGCTAAAAGGCAGCTACGTGTAGCAGTTGTGAATAGAATTGGGAAGGATATTGCATCTTCAAGGGGGACTGTTCACCTTGAAGAGCTGAATTCCATCTTTCCTATTGCAGAAACCCTTTGCATCCATAAAAATGAAATGCTGGGGACAAAGCTCAAGCATCTATGTAGGCAGACAGTGAAGATGCAGATATAACCCCTGTGATTTATTCATGGCTATCAAACACGTATCCAAACCATGCTGGCAAAAATGAAATCCTTCCACTGAAGAAAGAGCCAGTACTAGTTTTGTTACGTATTTTGGTCACCACCTTCAGCAGAGACAAGTCCCATCATACCTACTGCTGGGTTTTCTTGTTACCCTGGCCCTGGTGAGGAGGGGCAGGGCTGTAAATCACCTCTCCTCGTTGTTTGCTTGCCCTCACAAGGGAGCAGTGTGCGCAGAGCCGACCCACGGGCAGCTCCGGGGCGGTGATGGTTAATGAATGCTCTGTAGCACGTTGAGGGCAGCCCCCCTGGCTCTTCAGCCACAAATCCTTCTAATAATGCTGGGTGTCGACAAGGTCGGGAGGTCACCACAAGCTGGTGTATATCAAACTTCACCAGAAAAATGCAACTTTAGCTGAGCTGAGCATTTCCCAGTGGCGCCAGCCTCTCCGAGCCCTCATAAAAGGACTGTCTGCAGCCATCTACTGCTGAGTAATAACAGCCACCATCAGGCCCCTAAAATTATAAGGACAAATTAAATTGGCCCTTTCCATATTGTGTGGGACTTAAACACATGTTCCTTTGCTTGTTACAGTAATAGCAGGAAGCTGAGCGCAGGGTTTTACAACTAGAAGCTCAATGCTGAAGAAATTCACAGTTAAAACCTTTGGTAGCAGGTTTGGGCAGATTTCAGTAGAAATGCTTTTTGCTTCATGTCATTCTTTCTGATAAATAATAAAAAAAATAATAGAATAATAATGTTGCTGCTGCTTTGTTCTCCTTTCCACAGAGTTTTCTTTCTAAGATCTCAAACTAACTTAAGAACATTGAAAAAGCAAAAAGGCAAGGAAATATGTCACAAATGGGATTGGCCAACAGAGGTTTGAGTAAAAGGACAGTTTGGAGGATAGAATTAAAGTGTCTGCTTTGCAGATTAACTTAGTAGAATTATATCAGGTGACAGCACTTCTGTTTTGGTGGTGATTCGTTAGCATTCTGCACCAGGGAGATAGTTACTGGATTCTCTGAGGTGGTGCAGTAATTCTGTAAACGACAGAAGGCTCCTGCCCTTCCCTCTGAAGGCCGTGGTCATGAGGCACAGAGACCTGCAGTCAGCATGAGGAGAGGAGTTAGAGCATTTTTACAACTGGCTGGGGTAGATCGGGGCTCCCAGATGTGGGGAATACTCTAGGATTGTGTTCTGATACTCCTTAGATAGCAGGTTGTCCCAGTAAATAAAAAGCCAATGCAAACTACAAATCCCTGGGCCTCAGAGGGAGAGAAGATGAGCAGCAGAGGCCTGGCCTGACCCTGTTCCTCAAAAGGAAGGATGCCTCGAGCTCTTTCAAACGGCTGCTCCCTTCAAATGTAGGGATTAATTTTCCTGGCAGGAGAATGTTTTTGATTTTTCAGCTGGTGGAAAAGGGGACCTTTAATTCTCAGTGAGATCCAGCAGCGTAATTCCCTGGCGGTGGGAAGGGGTGTAAATAAGAGACTTTATCAAGTGTTTTGAGGTCTCTGAGATCTTGCTGGAGCCTTGGTACTGAAAACAATCTGTGAGCTATTCGATTAGATTGTGGACAATATGTCAGGCATGCTCTGGGGGAGAGAAGTGCACCAGGGACCAGGAAGAACACTCAGAGTTGTGCACCTTGCAAGCGTTCCTCATCAGGACGCCAAAGAGAACACAGATGTTTTTTTCCTCAGTTATGTGACAGCAGCTGCAATCCTATTTGCATTTCCTCCTCTTACTGAAACATCCTTTCCCAGCAGAAGAAATCCCTGGGTTTTAGTATCTGATCAGTTTTCTGAGCAGTCTAAAAATCTCTCTTCTTCTCTAATTTCAATCTGTTTTCTATAAAATGAAATGAAACTAAACTTGTTGATTTCCTTTCCCCCCCAGTTATTGATGAACAAGCAAATTGGATTAAAAAGATATGAAGTGGATGGAAGAAAAGTCCTTTTTTATTTTGATGAGGTAATGACTTTGTTTCTTATGATTATGTTGCTTTTCAATGAACAGTAAATGCCCAGTGGCTCAGGCACAGGTAGGGTGTATTGATGTTGCTGGTCTCCCAGAGATGAGGATTACCTTGAAGTTTTAACTGACCAGTTGCTTGAGCCTCTTCTTACAGGACAGTGTTGTGCTTTTGATTGGAAACCAAAGCTTAACAGAGGCAGGTGATCACCTTCAGCCCATACTGAATTTCTTGGCAGTTATTGCTTAGTTTTTGCCTTAACCTCACCTTCAGGTACACCTGACCTTGCTAAAAGGCTGGAGTGCAAGTGCTGCTTACTTGAGACCTCACAAAAAATACCTGAAGGTGAAGATGAGATCTCTTCTGGTTTGGTCATCAGCAGTAAATTGTTAGCTGGTTGCATGGATGAGCTGGCTGATGACAAGAGTGGTTTATGGTAAGCCAGGGAGTACAGCATGAGTCTCAGGTTGGACTTCCTGATGTTGTATAGTATGTGCTTTAAAGGCCAGCAAACTGTTGAGTACTTCAACCCATCCTGTTTGGCTTTTACTCATTATCTTTGTCCCTATGCCTAGTTTTGGAGGTGTCTTCATTCTCCCCAGGTGTCCAGCTCAGTGGCTACATTAGGAGCACGTGTTACATTTATTTGTCTCCCTTCACTTAAAGTGCAGGTTTTGTGACATCTTGTACATGATTTCACACAGATTCCCAGCCAGTGCATGACCTGTGTCAAATTTCAAGCTTTCAGAGAGCATATAGTTGGAAAAACAGCTCCTGTTCCTATCAAAGTGTATGATTACTATGAGCCAGGTAGGTGCCTGTTTTCCTTTGATTTTTGCCAGCAGTAGAGCTCTAGGCGTAAGGCTCTGTTCTGATTTCTTATTCTTGCTGGTCTGCAGCTTTTGAAGCAACTCGTTTCTACAACGTGAGTGAGAACAGTCCCTTGGCTCGGGAGCTCTGTGATGGGCCAACGTGCAACGAGGTGGAAAGCTCAGCTAGCCAATGGGTTGGTAAGTGGCACCAAAGCCAGGCAGATATTTTTGGATGATGGAGCCCCACAGAGTTCAGAACTCAGAATCACATTTAGAAAAATGCTCTGTTTCACACTCTGTGTTAGTGGAGGGTATAAAAGGTTTGTAGGATAGTGGTGTGAAACTGCTGACAGCCAAGCAGACCAATGCAGTCTGCTCTACCCTTGCCTAAGGGACTCTTACTTGCTTCAGAGGCAAAGTATAATGTATAATTCTGGAAGAACCTGTGCAAGGTGAGATGTGTTAATAAACATAAAGGTAAAAACTCTTTTCAAATGCAATTTGGTTTTCATTCTTTAAAATATTTTGCAATAGAATTCTGCAGTTAGCAATATAATTGAACCATTTCATGCATCAGTGAAAAGAATAACTTTCCCCACAAGCTACACTTTCCTTTCTCTTCTCGATGTCATGCAAAATAGTTGCTCTGTCCCATATCTGGAATCTGCTGTGATATGGTTCTTTCAAAAAGACAGCTTTGTTCCCAGGGCTTTTGATTCTACCAAGTTTGTAAATTCCTGTGAGAAGCCTTAAGGAATTTATCATGAAAACTCCTATCAGAGAAACAGAAGAAAACCTCTGCTCTGTCTTCTCCTCCCCCATGCTATGTGAAAATATTGCTTTGGATGGTTTTGTTTCCTTTTCAGGCTTTGTTCACTCTGGACCATGCAATAACATTTTTGGCTGCTTGGAGGATGAGTATTTTGAGCAGTGCATGTGTTCACGAGACTGTGGCTATGATGGGGAGCCCGTGTGCGGATCGGATGGACAGATTTACCCGAACTACTGCCAGATGGAAGTAGCATCCTGCAGGAATAATACAAGGATAGAACAGATGCCCATGTCCCAGTGTTCTGCCTGTAGGTTTTGTTGGGTTACCTTTAATTACCTACGTGTGGTAGGGAAAAGAGGGGAATTCAAAGCCTCTTATTTATTATTTTGTTACTCCTACTACAGGGGATTAAGTTTTAAGAGCAGCTGCCTTCCTGCTTAGCTCAGAATAATTGTTTTTCTGTCCTCATGAATACAAGTTTTGCCAATCAGAATGAACTTGAGAGAAAATTAGCGATACTGTTTTATGTGCAGTGAATAATTCTAGATAAAAAATGTCATCCATGAAGTGTAACATTCCTGGGAGATTCTGCATGTGCAGTGTAGTGGCTGGGTGAACTGAGTATGCCACTTCTGGAAATGCAAACATATTCTAGAGGTTCACTAATGAATTTTATGACCAATGCATTTGATTTTCCTTTTTATTTACAGCCAAGAATTTGCCAGAAGAAAGGGAGACACACTCCCACACAGCTGAGCATCCCAGTGTTCAACAAACTCCAGCAGGTAATGGCAAACCTTTCCATTTATCTAAGGCCTTATTCAGCTAGGTTAAAGTTTATTCTGTCACTGTATAAAAGTATCTATAGCTCTTTAGCATCCTTACTTAAATGTGCTTAATTTCTTCATCTTTTAGAAAAGACAGAACATTCAGAAATCAGGAAAAAAAGAAGATCTCAAGGAAAGTTAAGATGAGAACTATTCCCCAGCAGACTAGCTCTTCAAGTCCTTTTCCTTCCAAGAAATCTTGCAGGATAGCCGCTCTGTTCAGTGTACAGGCAAGGTTTAGGCAATTGCTCACAGGGTTGGGCAGGTGACCCTCCTATTTTTTCAGCCTTGGTATATTTGAACAACACACTCTGTGATCTTCTCTTCAATGCGAAGCTGGAAAGATCACATTTAAAACCAGGCTGGTGTAATGTGTTTCAACAAACAACTGAGCAGAACACGACAACAGACCAAGCCATTGCTAGAACTACAATCCAGGTGGATTAACTTTGTCTCTGGCAGTTCTGTGCAAAAATTGAGCTGGCACTCTTGATTCTCTCAGAGCTGCTGTTTGGAATAAAGGGCCTTACTGAGCAAAAATGTTAAGGTCAGTAGATGGAATAGCCAGGAATTTGGCTGCTCATTTTATTTGGTGCTTATATTTGTGTGCTTTTTTCCAAGACTCATGTCGAACTTGCTCATGGCTCACAATAAATCTCACCAAGAAGCAGCAGAGGGTCAATAGAATAGTTTGTTTCATGCTGTTTCTAGTAAATAAACTGGACTAGTGTTTGGTTTTGTTTGGTTTGGTTTTTTTTTTCCTGGCTGCTTTCCACTCATTAATTCTCCCCCGGCCTCTAACTCTCCTAACAAATCGGTAAGGCAAGTTAATTCTTCAAGAGAAGACTCTGTGCCTTCTCACGTCCTCCTTGTGCACCAGAGTTCAGACTAGCATGTGTCCAACGTGAGACACACCATCCTGGTCTTTGCTCTTCCTCTGCTCTGCAGAAGTTGATGGACAGTTTTCTTACTGAGGGGCAAAAGCTTGGTGAATATTCCCTTATGACTGTCCTGATAGGTCACCCAACCTTAGTGTTTAATGCTTCTCCTGTTTTCCCTCCCTGTTTTTCTGGATTTAGTGTGACTTATCCCACTATCAGATTGCTGCCTGTTGGAATAACTGCAATGAATGCTTGTTGCTTTTTGTCCTGTGCAAATGTTATGTGCTCAGCATGGAAACTGTGTTTGCAACCCGAGCCCTTTAAAGCAGCATTCCCAAACTGCTCTGGAGGGCACCGCTGCTGTGCGAGGCCAGCTGAAGTGTTTTGCTGCTGGTCTACAAACTGGGACTGCAATTATGTTGGGTTTTAAATAAAAATTAGATAGTACAGACATGGTTACCTGGGGAAAAAACTGTGGAACTTGACAATCCAAAACTTGTCAGAACGGTATCTCTGAAATAATCTGCATTAAAGTGCCTAAGAAAAACAGCCCTCTGGTTTCTGTTCTAAACAGACCAAAGCAACTCTGGCTCTGTAGGGTATCAGTAAGAGCAGAGTGGAAATTGGTATTTATTTTTGGTGTGTCGTTGGATTTTTATGCAGATGTTAGGTTAATGAGCCCGGTAGGTGCCATAAGGATATGTTTATCAAAGCATAAGCATTTAGAGCTGGCTTTGTTCTAGAAGCCATGAGTGGTGAAGTTGAGAGAGTCTCCTGGAAGGCAGAGACTCTTCTGAGCCGAGCTGTCTGAGCAGCCATGGCAGAGTGAGCATTCAAAACTAAAACAGACTAAATCCTGCATCAGGAAAAGCACCCAGCATGTGATTTTCATTAATCCTCTGGGCTCCTCTCAGGTCAACCACACGGTACATGAATCAAAGTTTTAACAAGTGAATGAATCCCTCCTCCTACCCCAGGTCTCATTTGGACTCACTGGTTCGTTAGCATTGAAGCATGTGATCGGTTTAAGTCGGCTCAGGTGCTCTGGGTTCCCAGTGAAAGTTCTGATGAGCCATGTCTAAATCTCTGATTTCCTAAAAGGATGCAAAACTCCGGGAGCCAAATCAAGCTTAGGGCAGGTTGGTGAAACTGCCTCAGTGTGTTAATCTTCAGGAAATACCATTTTCTTGGAGAACCACGTGGTGTTTATATTGTCTGAAATCCTTCTGTATTTGCCGTATGACTTGTGCAGGCTCAGCTTGGTTTGATTGATGTTTTCATTGTTAGCTCTTGTCTATGTTACCCCAGCAATGGAAACAATGTGAGCCAGCTTCCTTCCAGCAGTGGGGAACTGCGTAATGTGTTCGGGCTCCCTCTGGCACACGCAGACTTGCAGAGTAGCTCCACATACACCAGTCAGTTTGCTAGAATAAACACCAGCTTCTGAGTTATGCTGTCCAAGGTAAGCAGTTCTATACAGATGGTCCTCAAAAATCAGGATGCGGCACTTCTTGCAGCACCTGGCTGTTGTCAAAGCATTTTCAAATGCCTTTCAAAAGCCTGTGGCAGATGGTGCAGCAAGTGAGGCAGAATGGCTGAAGTATGATCTTGGAACTGTAGCCTTTTTTGGTACAGATGGATGGATCCCCTTCACATCTTTAGGAATAATAACAGGAGGGAAGCGTGCGGGGTGACAGGGCTCTGCTGACATGACTCACGTCTGGATCCCTTTCCTCAGCTGTTCTTTCTCACCAGCAAACTCCAAAGGCTCAGAGATGGAAGAGGTTTTTCCTGAGGAGCATGGACCCACCTCTGTCTCTAAGCACTGAAGCTCTGCTAGTATGCTTTCTTAGCCTTTTCCAGTTGTGTTTGCCTGGCATGAACCCTCCTGGAGCAGCATTTTGGTTGTAAACTTGAGTATCAGTATCTCATGCCTTGCTGTCTGCGGCTTCCCTAGGGTCATTGTCACACTAAATATGGATGGATTTCAGAGCCTCAGGGATTCTCAGTAGCTCTGATAGCATTTCTCTGAAGTGGTGCTTTGATTGCTTCCATAGATCACTCTTCCAAAATTGCCTAAACCTTCTCTGCTGAAAGCACTAAATGTATAGCCACTGATGCTGGGAGACAGAGAATCAATCGTTTTGGCTGGAAGAGACCTTGGAAGAGCAAACTCGAGGTGTCTTGCAGCAGTACTGGGTGCTGTCAGTGCTGCTGTGGGGTTGCACCCTGAGCTGGCAGCCCACCCACCTTCCTGCTTCCCATTCTTAAAAAAAAAATAAAGACATGAAATGCCCTCACCCAGCCCTAGCTCCTGACAGGAACATCAGAGTGAACCGTGCTTCCGAGTGGAGTCATCTCCCAACACTCCCTGGCAGGCCCATTATTCACAGGACTGCTGTTCTTTGAGGGTTGATTGAACTGGCAATGGGCCATTTTTCCTTTCACCCCATCACTGTTCAGCAAACATTGGCTTAGGCACAAACATTTGGAGATGGGGGAGTGGTTTGTATGCAACAGGAAATGTCGGCCTTTCGTCTTTGCTTTGACTCCAGTGCTGCATTCCTTGGAAGAGTGAGGTCTGTGATGTTAATTCTGTCCCTGGTGGACAGCAATCATCCATTCATAGAACGAGCTCATGATCTGGCAGGTTCTCACATGGAGAAGGCCAAGAAGTGAACACAGAGACTGACTCTGCTTTCAGGAGAGTGTTCCCTTGCTTAGGGCTGAGCCTGTTGCTGGGAGGATGTGGGAGGCAACAGGGAAGAGCCTTCAGATACTTTATTTCTAGAAAACAAACATTTTCAAAGGCCTTGATGAGTGTTCTCCTTAAATAAAGCCAACTTTGCAGGGTGGGGGAAAGGGAGACTTTTCCTCCCTGCAAACAACTGTGTTTCAGTGATTGCTTTGGTTTGGATTAGAGTGCTGTACCCAGAAGGCAAACAGGAAAGACAGACAGCTGAGCTGGCTCAAGGAACTCTGTAGAAAACGGGGACCTGTTGATATTCCTCGAAGTCGTATCTCCCAGTCTCACCCTCTGGCCAGTGAGAGATCACCCAGCACAGAGGCACAGCCTGGTCTGGGTGGGATATCTTACTACCTACAGAGCTCAGGGTGAAGTGATCCCTAACTGAAGCACTGGAGTTAATTAGATACTACAAAAAGAGAGTTTGAGATCATTTTCAAATTACATGGCCCTTTTTTCTTTTTTTTTTTCCTTTCCCCCTAGAATTCTTGGGCTTTTTCTTTTTTTCTTTTCTTTTTTTTTTTTTTAATTATTTTTATTTCCAGTGCCCAGGTCTCAGACTGGGAAACTGAAAATTCTGATTTCCAGCAGCTTTTCTCCTTGCGTGTGAATCTAAGCATGTGTGTGCCCGTTCATTGCCATGCACAGCCTCCTGACCTCATGTGAAGCACTCGTTTGGCCCCCAGTTTGCCTCTCTGATTAAAACTCCTTTCCTCTTATGTCATTCCTCTTTTCTGGGATGCTGAAATGCATTTTCTTTGGCTAAATCACACCCTGAGACTGTGGTTTCTTTTCCAGCAGAGGAAGGTCCTCCACTACAGACAGATCTCTCGTACTACTCCTATGAATATGACCCAGACCCCTACGCGTCGGAGGCTGACGTCTTTGAGATCGTGGCAGAACTGACAACAGCCAGCACGTTAAAAGAAGTGGACAAGATTCAGGAAGTAGTGACCACGGTAGAATGGTGAGCTGGAGAGAGAGGGATCCTAAATCTGGGTTGAAAGTCAACATATAATGTACTAACTCATGTGTTGAGGCAAATGTATTCAGTTCCTCTACAGGGACAATCTTACCCTGGGCTTGCTTAGCCTCTTTAGCCAGGAAGTGCCAGGAACGAGGTCTTGCTAGAGCAGCGTACAAAAAAAAGTCTGAAAAGAGCTGTCTCCATCTCTAGCAGAATAAAAAGTGACCTTTTAAGTTTTCCTCTGCCCAGCCCCAGTGATGTTTCACAAAGCTATGTAATGGGAAAGTGACTTTTCTTCCTTATGTTCTCTTTTCAACAGAAATCTATAATTTAAATAAAGAGAAGAGGCTCAGAATCAACTCCTGTATGAGTTTGTTCCTACAGACGACCTGCTGCAGAACAGAAACTGAACGATGACTACTTCCTGATGCACTCAGAACTGTAGGCTTTGCTGCCCCGTGGGGGGGGATCTGGAGCGCTAAGGGGGACACTCAGCATTATTTTTCTGTCCATTTTCCTGCCTTTTGTGCATCCTCTTTGGAGTACTTCCAAGGATGGGAGACCAGGATGCTGTGCCCTCTAGGTGAGAAAAATAGGGGCTGGAATTCAAACCTATAGACTGTTTCAAAGTGTTTTCTTTACTATCAGGATACTGCAAATGCCATTTCCTAGCTACATTTAGAAGCTAAGTCCAGGCCTTGTGCTTAGCTGAACTGCTGTTTGAGGAAAGATGGCTGAGAAGTTTTTCTCTCAAATTATAATAATAAAAATCAGTGTGTTTTGCTAATTATGACATAGCAAGAGGCTAATCATCTTCCCCAGCCCCTAAAGTCTACTGCACCCACAACACTGTCCCACAAGAGAAAATCTTCCTCCAGTGGTTCCATGTTCAGGGAAGTTGTTGGGATGAACGTTTTGCAAGAGAAAACTGAAATCCCTGTCAGGGCTGAAAGGCTTGACCGTCCACCACAGGGCTGCTGGCTTCCAGTGGGGACTTTGCCAGCCCTAGCAGTGACAAGGATTAGGTGGGTGAGCCCTCTTCATGTTGCACTACGTGCTGATAAGGGCTGCTTGCAGCCTTCTCAGCCCCTTTCCTCCTTGTAACCCTGGCATGAAAATAAAGCTGACCCAAGGCACAGTGCTTTTAAATGCTTGCCTGGCTTCACCCATCACTTTGATTCTGCTCCCACTGGGATCCCCAGACAGTGGTGGTTCTGGATTTGGTCATCTATGCCTAGGCCTGGGGTCTGCTGCCCAGTACAAATCTCTGGTGTCACAGAGGCTGGACTCCCTTAGATTGACCTGCCCCAAGCAATGTGGTAAAACTAAAAACAAAAGCTTTGTGTTTCCAAAAGTGCAGGAGCCAAGATTTTTTGGTTTCCCTTCCTGCCTGGAGCAGCATTGTTCTCTTTGGAGGAGTTAGATGCAATTGCCTGTTGCAAAATAGTGTTAATATTTTATCTTCCCACTTCTATTGTTACCAGGACCCAGAGTGGGGTGGAAACTCCTTTTGAGGGTGTTTATTGGTGAATGGAAACAGGAAAAAGCCCAGCTCCATTCATTCTCAGGGCTTGTTTACACAGGAACCATGACAAGAATATATCCCAGTATAGACATTCCATGCCAGAATAAAGGCAATTCTATTCCAGAAAAATGTCCACATGGGGACAAAACAGGAGGTATCCCAGAAGTTGGGCATATGTAGTTTCCAGTCCTTTTTGTCTGGGGCCAGATATTTGCAGAATGTAGTTGACATGATGAAGGTCTGGGTCTTGAAGTTCCCAGAAATTTCAGAACTGCTTTGTTGGCTACTTTCCAAGCTTTCCTTCATGGCTGCTCTCAGCTTTCCTCCCAGGATCTTGACGTGGCTGCTGCCCGTATGTACCAACTGCTCCTCAGCAGCGGTTTTTGCCACGTCTCTTCAGTGTGCACAAACAGACCGTGTCCTCACTGTGTCCGCACAGCACAGCGGAAGCACTGGCGGCTGCATTCCTGCCTGGCAGGTAAATAAATGCCTTTAAACTGAATTCCATCTCCTGGAAGGCAACTGGCCCTGCAGACACTGGCTATTGTGTACACACACAGGACTGAGTCAATATTTATCCCCTGGGTAAATAACAGCCCTAGTGTGAGCTACAAGAGTTGTTGGTTGGGTTTTTTTTTTTCTTTTCTAAATATCCAAGCTGCACAATACAAACCCTGCTGTTCACTGGTTCCAGCCTCAGCTTTTTGATGCTTTGAGTCTGGGAGAATGAGACAGTCACCCTGATAATCCTGTGGGACCAGCTTCCCACGGAAGATGGGACCTATGTTTTGCGTTCTCCATCATCCTATCCTCCGGCTCTTTCTAGCTTTCATTTCCTTGTCTCATCCACTGTATGCTTGTGGATAGATACCTGAAGTCATTTTATATTGCTTGGTCCTCTTGTAGATCCTTGGACAGTCAGCATCACCATGGGAGACAAGGAGATGAAGGTAGGAAGTGTCAGCCAAGTATTAAACCCGACTTTCTTCACTTTCCTCAGGCTCTGGTTCATGTGATGAACTAATTCTGGACACAGACATCTCCCTGCTGCTGCCAGCTAAATAATTCCTCCTGGTGGTGCCAGCCCATCAATCATTGTTCTGTGGGGTCTTTGTGCCAGAACTCGCCTGTTTGAGGCAGAGGAGTCTTGCTTCTGTTTCACAACTGGAAGAAAAGCCAGAGAGACCTGGGCCCTCAGAAGCTAAAGGCAGAGCAGCCTGAACATCCTTAAACAGAGACAGAACAGGACAGTGCCTGTGAGGTACCGTGCCAGGGCTTCTGGGACCTGACTTCATTTTCTTTTGCAGCTTTTAGCACTTTCAGGGAAAGCACTAGTTCATCTGCTCTTGGCAGCCTCTGCCTCCCCCCAGTCTTGCCTTGCCAAATGAGCTCCTTTCTGTAGTTAAAAAGTCATTTTATTTAAGGAATTGAACAAAAGAGCCTGCAATTGCACTGCTGGTGCTTGCCTTTCCTCACCTGTCACAGAAGTAAAGGAGCAGGTCTCTGCCCCCTTCTCCACCCCAGCTGATGGTCCGTAGCTTTCCCCTGGCCCAGAGTAGTTGTTCATGTTTCTTGTAATCATCATTAATTCTTACCTAGGAAAGAAAGTTTCCTAGATTATTTTTCCTCCATTCTTCAAATCCCTGCTTGGAATCCTGACCCTCTTTAGGACTAGGTCCATGGGAACCACTGGACACAGCATGGCCCCATCAGACTCACCGTTATTCGTAGGTTTTGGCCCAGTTCTGACTCCGAAGCTTATCAGCCACACTCCCATCCCTGAGGAACAAGGACATCTCAGCACTGAAAACTTGGGCTCCAGCTGTGTGCATACCAGCCACTCATAGTTTGGAGAGAAGGGATTGATTTTTTTTTTCTTTTTTTTTTTTTTTTTTTTTTTCCTTTTCCAAGGAAGAGATCAAATCAGTTGTGGAAAGCCCGCC